>SJYC01104166.1:0-22110 GCA_006408675.1 Madoqua kirkii | reverse complement strand
CCCTATTATTTATGCAGTGAAAACCAAAGAGTTTCAGGACAAATTGACAAAATATGGGTGCTGGAGGAAGGAGCCCATAAATATTACCTATGGTCAGAAACCTGTCTGATTATCTGGCACTGCTGGTTATAAGAAAATAAACAAATATCAACATAAATGAAGTTCCTTGAGGAATTAGCTCATGGAAGAAATATGTCATATTACAAATTGCCTGTCAAAATTCTTAAATTGAGAGTCTAAGACACAGGAGAACTTACTCTCACTATTTCCAAAGCAGGTTACAGTCTCACATTAAATGAAAAATAACATATTCTCTCCATCCTGACATGGTAATTGGGAAAACTGAATGTGAGGATGTACATAAGAGAGCTTTGAACTACAGACACTGAATGCAAGTAAAAGGAGGTGGAATGTTTCCACATAAAGAGAATATTGGTAGAAGAGAATAGTGGTAGAACTTGTCTACCACTTTGCCAGGAGAGGGAAAGGGTAACCCACTTCAATTTTCTTGCTTGGGAAATCCCATGGACAGAGGAGCCTGGCATGCTGCAGTCCATAAGGTCACAAAGAGTCAGAGATGACTTAGTGACTAAAACAAAAAAAAACCACTTTGCCAAGGCTGGTCAAGCTGTGTGGGAAGAGGTTAAGATTATTTGAGAGTGAGTGAGTAGGCCAGGGAAAGTACACTAATTTATTATACCTGTTGCAAGAGACTTAATGTTTGGTTTACAGGGCTTACTTCTTTGTAGAACTAGGGGGAATATGGACAAGAAACATAATCCCCAATTCCTAGAGAAATTCCAGTGGAAAAGGAGAAATGGGAAGCTCCTAAGCTTAAAAGGTGGATATGCCTTTAAACTAATTTCACATTTAAAAAAATTTTTGTTGTCAACTCTCCTGCTTGTCTCTACTAATTCCAGTGTTTCTTAAGAATCTCTTACTGAGAAAATTCTGAGAATGTTTTCTTATTGCTTGTAGTTATAAGTCAATTTTATACTGGAAGTCATTGGCTATAGACCTCTGAAAGGCAATTTCTCTAGGAATATGAAAACAAGTTCTTGGACAGTTTGTGGAGCTCAGATCTTGTGTCCAAACTAAGTAATTCATAAAATTCAGAGGATATTATTTATCACTTTCAGACAATGATTTAGGATATAGTGCAAATCTTTCAAGATGTATGAAGGGTAAAGTCCCAAAATTCTAGGGTTGGTCACTATATTGTAGAACTAATATTTAAAGACAGAGCTCAGTGAAAAGATACCCTTGAAGCCACATAGCTACCATTTAAAGGAGACTTTTTTTTTTTTTTTTGGCATGACTTGCAGCATGTGAGATCTTAGTTTTCTGACCAAAGATTGAACCCATGCCCTCTGCAGTGGATCCGCAGAACCCTAACCAATGGATCACCAGGGAATTCCCTAAAAGGAGACTCTTAAAACACTAATCTACAGGCAAATAAATGAAACTCCTCCAGAGAGTGATACCAGGTATAATATACTAATAATTTATTGAATAATTATACACATTGTTCTTTGAACAATTCACTATATTGTTCAATCCAGTATATTGAACAATTCATTAATAAGTACTGTGAAAGATGGAATATTTCAAAGCTTGACATAATGGGCACAGTCTTCAGGAGGAAAAAAAGATGAGGCTTACTAGGAAATACTTTTTCTACAAATGGACAACTAGAGATGAAGGAAAGCTTACAGGAGAAAAAATGGTTGAGGTACAGAGTACTGTCTATCTGACACCACAAACTTGAAGATTAAACACACACATGCACACATTACTCAGCATGATATTTTATGATTAAACATTAAATTGACAAATAAGTAGCAGTTTGTGAAGCAACCTGAAGCACTCATTAGCTGGAGGGGCTGTGGTAGCACAAAACTTAATTTTGCTGAGATCTCTCTCTGATTTAATGAGTTACAGAAGCAGAGATCTGCATAATAAAATATTACCTATCTCTATACTTATTTTCTTCCTTTTGCTTTATATCTGAATATTTTATAAAAATAAGAAGTCTATTTTTACTGAAATTATGGGCAAAACATTTATTAACTTGGGAATAAAATGCATATTGGGAAAATTGTGGCAAGAAAGCTATCAACAGCAAATGATTCTGAAAAAACAGAGAGAGCTGAGAAACTCAGAAAAAGAAGCAAGTCTGACTCCGTCTGTGTTTTTTCTCTTGGCCTGTTTTCTTCTTATTTAAAAGTGTTTTATTGTTTCTACTGTAAGATCAGCTTGATTCATCTCCTGTAGACTTGCTAACAAGATAGTATATGACATAGATATAAACTATTATTTTTTTCATGTCTATAGATTGTTTCTAGTCATGCAAAGCTAGAAAAATGTTCACGCATTTTGTATCATGGTCAAGTTTAAATCACTTTCTGTCTGCTAGGTATTCAGATTTGAGTTAATACAGAGTTGACTACCCTTCTACGGTCTCCATTTTATGGAGAACTTAAGGTAAAGAATCTGCCTGCAGTGCAAGAGACTTCAATTCTGGTATGGGAAGATCCGCTGGAGGACGAAATGGCAACCCACTCCAGTATTCCTGCCTGGAGAATCCCATGGACAGAGGGTTCTGGTGGGCTACAGACCATGGAGTCACAAAGTCAGACACAGTTGAGCAACTAAACAGCAAATATGCCTAGTAAGAGTCTCAAGCTCCCAAAATATAAACAATTAGAAAATAATTATACAATAGTAAATATATAAATAAGTATTTTGTAATAAATTTTCTTAGAAGCAACACCTGACTAGAGTTTCAGGTATTGGGGCAGAAGATTCTGTAGCATTGGGGAATATAAATCTAGATTCCCCAGAAAACAGGCCTGAGACAAAAACTTGCATATTGGCAGCTCATTTAGATATGTAGTCACAAAATATGGGCCTTTGTAAAACAGAGTGAAACAGGAAAGAAGAAAAGCCAATATAAGGATTTTTTTGGTTCAGTTGACACACTGTTAGTGGAGACTATTGTCCAGCCCTGACAGAACCATCTAAAGAGACTTCTGAAATGCATCTCAGAGTATTTCATCCCCAGGGGATGAAAAGACTTCTCCCAATGGCTCAAACATGGTTCTTGGTCTGCCCAACAGGTGTTAACTCCAGGTACTTATGCATGACAGCAGAGCTGTTTGCTAGGGGTATCCATGGACTTGAGGAAGCCCCATGGCAAAATGTTCCACATTACTAGGCATGACCTGAGCTTGACTGTCTGATTATACCTGCTAAGAACTGGTCACAGCAGCACTGTTTGAATGAATACAAGAGGATTGTGGATGGTGTGCAAGAACTACCTAACGTAAAAATCTACACGACCAAGGCCTCACAGGCTTCCCAGGTGGCACAGCGATAAAGAATCTGCTGTTAATGCAGGAGACACAAGAGATGCAATTTCAATTACTGGGTCAGAAAGATCCCCTGGAATAGGAAATGGCAACCCACCCCAGTATTCTTTCCTGGAAAACTCCAAGACAGAGCAACTTGGTGGGCTACAGTCTATGGGGTCACAGAGTTGAACACAACTGAGCAAGTGAGCATGCAGGCAGCCTCACCATAAGCTGTGAACTTTCTTTGAGATTAAGAAGGGCTCACACCTTGAGTTCATCCAATAGATTCATTATTTTAATTTTTCAACTTCAAATAAAAAGTTATCTCATTAACATGGTTCAACGTCCATAACTATAGCTAACTAAAAAGTATTCTTAAAATATTTAAAAGTGTTCCTAGAAAGAAAAGAGCTTCTATAGATGTGTATAGTTCTTCTCAATTCTTACTTATTTTTGTCTTCTTTTTTACACAGAATGAAATAAAGATTGCTATTTACTATTGTTGTTCTATTTTTGTTGTTAAAATAATACATATACTTTGTAAAGCAAACAAATGTGATAAGATACACAATGAAGTGCAAAAGTCTTCCTTCTCCTTTTACATGAAACTGGTCCCTGGAAGTAAGCCCTTTAAATAGATTTTATGCATAATTTATTAATTGTAATTACTTTGCTATTTAAAGTAAGTATATAGATACAAGCATCTAGATATGATTCCTTTTTTCATAAATATAACTTCAGTTTAGTTCAGTTCAGTTAAATTCAGTCACTGAGTCGTGTCTGACTCTTTGCAACCCCATAAATCACAGCACACCAGGCTTCCATGTCCATCACCAACTCCCAGAGTCCACTCAGACTCACATCCATCTTGTCAGTGATGCCATCCAGCCATCTTCATCCTCTGTCATCCCCTTCTCTTCCTGCCCCCAATCCCTCCCAGTATCAAAGTCTTTTCAAATGAGTCAACTCTTCACATAAGGTGGCCATAGTACTGGAGTTTCAGCTTCAGCATAATTTCCTCCAAAGAAATCCCAGGTTGATCTCCTTCAGGATGGACTGGTTGGATCTTCTTGCAGTCCAAGGGACTCTCAAGAGTCTTCTCCAACACCACAGCTCAAAAGCATCAATTCTTCATATTTATTTAATTTTGAACTTTAATGTGCAGCAGGATTTTTAAAATTTCTCTCTTTGTTGCCAATTGGAATTATTCCTTTTTTCTGCCTCTTGACAAGACCAAGGAGCATTTTTCTTTGTTTTTATTTGATTCATTGAGTCCTGGACTTTTCTGCTTTGGTTCTTTGGTCAGCAACACTTCCCTATGTATAATTTATTCTTTCTCACCATACATGAGACAAACACAGACCTACTTCGAATGAAAATTAAAGACAAATAAGTCTATAGTTCCCCTTCCCTTTGTATTATCAAGTTGCCAGCCACAGACTTTCTGTACTGAGCAGGACAATGTTTCCTCCACTGCTGCAGGGTTCTTTTACCTGAAGTGCTTCATGCATTTTTCCTCCACTGAGAAATCTTTCCCAATTGGAGCTCATGCTCCATTTTGATAAAATAAAAATACCACTCCACATGCCTCTGCTGAGAATCTCCCATGTATATGCAGGAGAGCTGATTTCTTTGTTGGAGGCTTGGTGGTATTCTCTTCTTCCTATCCAATAGTGTCAAATGAAGCTTTCTAAGTTTACTGGTTTTAGTTTGTAGTTTAAAACAATAATTTATTTCTGCTTGTGAGGTATCAAATTTCATATCATGTGACTGAATGTGCTTTTTCCAAACAAACCGTTTATCATCAGTTTAACATAGATTTTTAGATAGGTTTTCTATGCCTTTACTTAAAATAATACTGCTCAGAAGTTTTTTCTTCAAATGTTAGTCCCTGTAGCTGTTTTAGTAAACCAATACATCTGAGAATAATCTAGCATATTCATAACTTCTCAGCTTTACTGTATTTAACTTTAGAGAAAAATATGTATTTATCTAGCCATCTATCTCATTGCATTCTTTGTTAACAACTCTATCAAAACATTTCAATATTCAATTCTGTGGCAGTGATGTCTGAAGGTCTGTATATTTAAATCTAAATTCAGAGTCTGATACTTTACATATGTGCAACTGACTGAGGGTGTATTATTCAGGTGGTGAATACTTCAGCTTCAGACAAACATTGTTGTATTTTTTTGTTGTTTCTTCATTTGTTCACATTTATAAAGCTTTCAGTGATCAATGCAAAGAAATAGAGGAAACAATAGAATGTGAAAGACTAGAGATCTCTTCATCAATGATGTCTGAAGGTCTGTATATTTAAATCTAAATTTCAGAGTCTGATACTTTACATATGTGCAACTGACTGAGGGTGTATTATTCAGGTGGTGAATACTTCAGCTTCAGACAAACATTGTTGTATTTTTTTGTTGTTTCTTCATTTGTTCACATTTATAAAGCTTTCAGTGATCAATGCAAAGAAATAGAGGAAACAATAGAATGTGAAAGACTAGAGATCTCTTCAAGAAAATCAGAGACATCAAGGGAACTTTTTTTGCAAACACAGGCACAATAAAGGACAAGAATGGTATGGACCTAACAGAAGCAGAAGATATTAAGAACAGGTGGCAAGAATACATAGAAGAACTATTCAAAAGAGATCTTCATGACCCAGATCACCACGATGGTGTGATCATTCATCTAGAGCTAGATATCCTGGAATGCAAAGTCTCATGGGCCTTAGGAAACATCACTGTGAATGAAGCTTGAGGAAGTGGTGGAATTCCAGTTGAGCTCTTTCAAATCCTAAAAGATGATGCCATGAAAGTACTGCACTCAATATGCCAGCAAAGTTGGAAAATTCAGCAGTGGCCACAAGACTGGAAAAGGTCAGTTTTCATTTCAATCTCCAAAAAAAGGCAATGCCAAAGAATGTTCAAACTACCATACAATTGCACTCATCTCACACATTAGCAAAGCAATGCTCAAAATTCTCCAAGCAAGGCTTCAATAGTATGTGAATCGACAACTAAAAAGCAACAGAATTCCAGAAAAACTGCTTCTGCTTTATTAATTATGTCAAAGCCTTTGACTGTGTGGGTCACAACAAACTGGAAAATTCTTCAAGAAATGGGACTACCAGACCTCCTTACCTGCCTCCTGAGAAACCTGTATGCAGATTTCAAGAAGCTACAGCTAGAACTGGACATGGAACAAGACTGTTTCCAAATAGGGAAAGGAGTATGTCAAGGCTGCATATTGTCACCCTACTTATTTAATTTCTATGCAGAGTACATCATGCAGAATGCTGGACTGGATGAAGCACAAGCTAGGATCAAGATAGCCTCAGATATGCAGATGATACCACCCTTATGGCAGAAACTGAAGAGGAACCAAAGAGCCTCTTGATGAAAGTGAAAGAAGAGAGTGAAAGAGCTGGCTTAAAACTCAACATACAAAAAACGAAGATGATGACATTTGATCCCATCACTTCATGGCAAATAGATGGGGAAACAGTTCCACTGTTTTTTTTTTAGGCTCCCAAATCACTGCAGATGGTGACTGCAGCCATGAAATTAAAAGACGCCTGCTCCTTGGAAGAAAAGCTATGACCTACCTAGACAGCATATAGAAAAGCAGAGACATTACTTTGCCGACAAAAGCCAGTCTAGTCAAAGCTATGGCTTTTCCAGTAGTCATGTATGAAAGTGAGAGCTAGACTATATAAAGAAAGCTGAGCACTGAAGAATTGATACTTCTGTACTATGTTGTTAGAGAAGACTCTTGAGAGTCCCTTGGACTGCAAGGAGAACCAACCCAGTCCATCCTGAAGGAGATCAACCCTGGGATTTCTTTGGAGGAAATGATGCTGAAGCTGAAACTCCAATACTTTGGCCACCTGATGCGAAGAACTGACTCACTGGAAAAGACCCTAATGCTGGGAAAGATTGAAGGTAGGAGGAGAAGGGGACGACAGGATAAGATGGTTGGATGGCACCACCAACTCAATGGACATGAGTTTGAGCAAGCTCTGGAAGTTGATGATGGACAGGGAAGCCTGGCGTGCTGCAGTCCATGTCATAAAGAGTCAGACAACTGAGTGACTAAGCTGAACTGAACTGATAAAGATCTATCAAATAGACGTCCTATTATAAATCTGGGAATTATTAGCAAGTTTTCAGAGTTTATATATTATAGCTCTAAGGAAGAAGCTAAAAATTTGATTATTTGTTAAAAATGGTCAGAGGACCATTACTGAAAATGCAAGTATTAATTCAAATAGTTGATATCAGAAGAATAAGAGGAATATTCACATAGGTCATGCAAAACACTACTGACCACAATGGAAGAAAATTGCATCAGAGTCTGATAGATTTTGTGGTCTGTCAACATCAGTTGAACTGTTGTTGAGTTATTTCAGAAGTGGCCTGATTTCAGGGAAGTTCCACTGTGTATTTCTGAACTATATACTTGGAATTTCATCAGAAAAAATTTCAGTAATGGCTGATAGGTGAAAAATAAAAATGATTCCAATTTGAATCGTCTGATTACCCCATTATATTTGAAGAGTCTGCTCTTGTTTAAATACATTAATGGTAAAAGCAATTAATTTTGTATTTAAATAGTCCAAAGATATTATTTTTATTTTTAATACCACAAAGCATCACAACACTCTTGTCCACTATAATGTAACTAGACTGTGTTGTTTGGAATCTTGAAATCTAGGATCAGGGCACGAAAATCTGGATGGATGTTACAACCCAGCAACCGCCATAAATGTGCTGGTAGAATATTCTAATTTTAGCTAATTACTAAATGAACGTAAGAAAAATACATTTTAAGAAAAGATAGGTGTCACTATATGTAACTTTGTTCTGTATTTTCCAAGTCTTCTGTAAATGTGTTATCATACTTTTATAATTTAAAAAATAAAAAAGAAAGAAAAAAAGATAAGGCAGGTATCTTTACATGTCTTCTATGGGAAAATATATGCATTGGGAAAATTAAACAAGAGATAACTTGTTGACAGCATTACAGATGAAAAACATAAATGATAACACATTATTATGTTTTTAAATTTTGTTTATTTAATAATATCTCTTAGCAATCATTCCATCTGAGCATAGGTAGACCTATTTTATTTCATTTTATGATTCTATAGCATTCCTGTAGATGTTTGTCAACGTTTATTTCAGCAGTCATCTATTGATAGACATATATTTGTTTCCAGGATCTTGTTATGTATTGTGTTTTTAGAATTTTAAAGTGGCAAATTTTGTTGCCATTAGCTGTTTGGTGGCTCAGCCATGTCTGACTCTTTGTGACTCCATGGACTGTAGCCTGTCAGGCCCTTTTGTCCATGGGGTTTCCTAGGCAGGAATACTGAAGTGGTTGCCATTTCCTTCTCCAGGGGATCTTCCCAGCCAAGGGATGGAACCTTCAGCTCCTCCTGGGTAGGAGATAGACAGGCTCCAGGTTGAAAATTCACAATCAGCTAGCCTCTTCTTTGCATTTCCTGAGATAAGAGATATGTGTGCTCCAGGAATTTACAGCCAGCTCCACATTTGAGAAAGAAGGTAACAACAGAAACAGGCTGAATAGCTAGTCTTTTTCCCTTGTTTACACTTCAAGGGAATAATCACGGCAAGGACAAACAGAGGCACAGAGTTTTTTGAGTAAAAGGTAAAGGAGACACTATACATGCACAGAACGGCTCCTTGGAGTCAAAAGCCAAGGCATAATGCCAGGCCATAATGAGTCTTGCTCCTGCCAGAAGCCTTTACTTTGAGATCCATCTTGGCTGAGGGGTGCATGTGCACCCCAAGAGAGAGTCCCAGGGCAGGGCAGGTGTGGAAAAAGAAGCCAGATAACTGGCCTGAAGGAAGGCAAAGTCAGAAGAATTGCCTTATATTGTTGTAGCCACATTCATTCCGGGAAACAAACTCACTCAGAAGGACAATGCAGATAGTGGAGTGCAGTTTATTATACCGGTGGGCCCAAGGCAAAGTCTCCTCTTAGCCAAGGACCCTGACCAGATTTTGCGAAAGCCTTATATAACCTAAGTGTATGTGCCCAAACCCACCTCCCCAAATTCCCTGAAACTAGTCTGAACAAAGGAAAAGCAAATAGCAGTAGCACTGAATGCTGTGGGAGTCAACCCAGGCCTATGACAGTGAATGGTGCAGTGCTAGGTCATGTCCGACTCTTTGTGACCCCATGGACTGTAGTCTGCCAAGCTCCTCTGTTCATGGGAATCTCTGGGCAAGAATACTGGAGTGGTTTGCCATGCCCACCTCCAGGGGATCTTGCCAACCCAGGGATTGAACCCACATCTTTTACATCTCCTGCATTGGCAGGTGGGTTCTTTTACCACTAGCGCCACCTGGGAAGCCCCATGGAAAAGAAAGATGCAATCAAAGTTAACCCGTGATTCAATGGCACCCCACTCCAGTACTCTTGCCTGGAAAATCCCATGGGCAGCGGAGCCTGGTAGGCTGCAGCCCATGGGGTCGTTAAGAGTCGGACACGACCGAGCAACTTCATTTTCACTTTTCACCTTCATGCATTGGAGAAGGAAATGGCAACCCACTCCAGTGTTCTTGCCTGGAGAACCCCAAGGACGGGGGAGCCTGGTAGGCTGTCATCTATTGGGTCGCACAGAGTTGGACACGACTGAAGTGACTTAGCAGTAGCAGTAGCAACAAGCCTAGGTAGTTAACAATGGAGAGTTATCAGTAGGCCTGTGGTCATACCCCAATAAGCGTAATAGAATTTATGATTGCATTCGGTTACACAGATAATTAAGGTATTTTTTAGGCTACAGAGAGTCTAGGTACAAGCCCTGGGACTCTTCCACTTGGGGGGGCGAGATCTGGTTTTCCAGTTGGTATGTTGCTTCCATAGATACTGGACATATAGCTCAAAGTCCACAGTCTGGCCCAAGATGGAGGCTTGCTTTCAAGATGAAGCCTGTTCTGTCTGTTTCCTCCTTCAATATAAATGACTTAACTGCCTCTTTACTACGTTCTTCCTCACTAGAGGGAACACCCACAGCCTTTCTCTCCAGGTATGCATCTCTGCCTTGCTTCTACCTCACCTAAACATACTGCTTCTCCGTGTGCTCTCCTACTTGCTGTTGTGCTATGTCTCTTATGTTAAACTTTGTACCAGCATTTACAGTTTCTGTCTTCATGATAAATGCATTTTTTTCTCTGGGGACAAAGATCCAGGGAAAATTAGCCTCTAGCTTCCAGCCCTTGTTGGTTTGGTGGCTAGGATTCCTGGTTTTCATCAGGTGGACCCAGGTTCAATAACTGGACAAGGATTTAAGATCTTGCTTCATGCCACCACCCACTGCTGCCTCACAGAGATCACTGCCACATCTCCTACATTGCAGATGGATTCTTTTACCGCTGAGCCACCATAGCATTGTTGTGAACAAGGGCTATATGAGTTAGACTGCTATCATCTGAAGCATGGCCTTATTCAAAACTCTATTGGGAGAGTAGCACTGCAACATATACATTACCGTATGTAAAATAGAAAGCCAGCGGGAATTTGCTGTATGACACAGGGAGCTCATCCTAGTGCTTTGTGACAACCCAGAGAGGCGAGGTGGAGGGGGAGGTTGGTGGGAAGGTTGAAAGGGAGGGAACATATGTATGCATACCTGTTGCAAGGAAAAGTCAGTTTGGATTCCAAGTTGGAACTGTTTCTTTGACTTACTTTTTTAATTATAATTATATATAATGACTTGCCTCAGAGAATCCTGCCCCTCTGCCTTGGTGTTAACCTTAAGAGCCTTGGTTCAGGACTTTGTCCACCTGTGGATGTCAGGAAGGAAGAAATTAACACATCTCCTGCCTAAAGCTTGCCATTCTACAAGATATTTGCAAGATTCATGGCCCTTTTACTTTGTTTCTTCACCTCCCTCCCATCTCTGATCATAAAGAAAGAGCACTTCCAGACCTCAATAAGTTGGTTTTTTGAGACATTAATCAGCTAGTTCAGGATGAAGTAGTATTTCTTGCCTCAATATTTCATCTCTGATTCAATTCATTGGCCTCTTATGTGGTGACCAGAATGAGCTTAGTCTTGTTGATACCTATGACTGATTCTTTTAATGTATTGCAGAACCCAGTACAACACTGTAAAGCAATTATCTTCCAATTAAAAATAAATTTTTAAAGAAGTAGCAAAGAAGTCTATATTAAAGAGCTAAAGCTCTATCTGTAGGCATCCACCAAATAGAGGTTGCTGCTAAGTCGCTTCAGTCGTGTCCGACTCTGTGCGACCCCATAGACGGTAGCCCACCAGGTTCCCTTGTCCCTGGGATTCTCCAAGCAAGAACACTGGAGTGGGCTGCCATTTCCTTCTCCAGTGTATGAAAGTGAAAAATGAAAGTAAAGTCGCTCAGTCGTGTCCAACTCTTGGCAACCCAATAGACTACAGCCTACCAGGCTCCTCCGTCCATGGGATTTTCTAGGCAAGAGTACTGGAGTGGGGTGCCATTGAAACCAACATTCTGTAAAAACTGGGAATGGTCCAAATTATCCCATTTCCCCTGAGAGTTCCTTTTCAGGTTATGTTGTTCTTTGAATGAATCCATCCCAGTGGGATACTCTAATGAGCTAGTTTTGTTTTGTTTTGTTTTTTAACCCTCCCTCTTTCTTTGATCTCTATAGAATCAGGTTGTGCCCTAAGTTCTTGGATGATGAAATCATAGAGTCCAAAATTTCCCTTATATTGTGTCAGAGCCTTAGTCCATGTATAAAGGACGCTATATGTTGTGCCCCCAAGAAAAAGAAACAGGAGGAGACCCAGGCTGGCAGAGACCCCTTTCCCAGGGGCTAAGATCAACTCGGCAGAAAAGAAAAATAGTGTTCTATGAAACATGGAATAGGCAGACTCAAGTTGTGACTTTGGAATGACAAGCTCTGGTTATCAGAAGAAAAGAAGCTGGTAAGACTATAGGAAAACCTTTCCAGGTAAGTTCTGATGTAAATCATTAGAACTACTCCTAAATCCCTTTCTTTTAATCAGATTGTCTTCTGTAAGTGCCTTCCATCTGTAGCACCCACTACTTTGAACGGGCCATTCATTGGCTAGTCACTTAGCAACCTCTACCCCAGATAGCTGAAAGTAGTGCCTCACTTCAGAAAAGTAAACAGGTTTACAGGGTATATCAGAGGTAACAGAATAAAAGTTTCAAGAATCAGATGGTTTTCAAATAATGCAAAAATGTATTTAAATATGAGCATGTAGGGCTGATTTATAAGTCCTGGCTCATTGTTATCGTACAGTCAGTAAGTTGTGTCTGACTCTTTGCGACCCCATGAAATGCAGCATACCAGGCTTCCCTGTGCTTCATTAACTCTCAGAGTCTGCTCAAACTCATGTCTATTGAGTTGGTGATGCCATTCAACCATCTTATCCTCTGTTTCCCTTTCTCCTCTTGCCATTAATCTTTCCCAACATAGAGTCTTCTCCAATAAGTGGGCTATTCTTATCAGGTGGCCAAAGTATTGGAGCTTCAGCTTCAGCATCAATGCTACCAATGAATATTCAGAACTGATTTCCTTTAGGATTGACTGTTTTGATCTCCTTGCAGACCAAGGGACCTTCAAGAGTCTTCTCCAGTACAATTTGAAAGCATCATGTCTTCAGTGCTCAGCCTTCTTTATAGTCCAACTCTCACACCCATAGACAACTACTGGAAAAACCATAGTTTGGGCTCATAATGTACTTAATAAGTATTACTTAAGTAGAGAAATTGCTTAAGGAAAAGAAACTTAGCTTAAATGCTATATAATATGGCAGAGATATGGGCAGAAGCATGATGTGGTAAAGAATCTGCCTGCAATGCAAGAGACCAGAGTTTGATCCCTGGGTCAGGAAGATCCCCCAAAGAAAGAAATGGCAACCCACTCCAGTACTCTTGCCTGGAAAATATTATGGACAGCGAAGCCTGGCAAGTTATAGTCCATGAAGTTGCAAGGACCCAACTTAGTGACTAAACTCACCCCATGATGTGAGCAACAGCAGGAAAGGGAAGGTAACAATGAGGCAAAGATAATTCTTGAGTTTTCGAGAAAAAGTGAAAGAAATTTTAGGTAAATTTTAGGAAAGCATTTTAGGTAATAGAAACTGTCAGTCATAGATCCACTTCTTACCTTGTCTACAGAACTTCACTCACTTGATAGCAAGGTCACACTGAATTTCTCACTATTTCTAAATATACCTAAGTTTCCTAGGAATCAGAAGCCTACAAACTTTTCAGATTCTTTTAATATGCAACCAAGACTGGGAACCACTCTTTTGACTCTATGAAGTATGAAAATAAGCCAGGAGTGGGAATAGAGAAAAATGGCTGCTTCAGTAGTTAATATACAGTTATTGTGATAAAAATAGAAGTTTAATAAACCTGTTTGTTTGTTTGTTTGTTTGTTTGTTTTGCAGACCTACATAAGGTTAGGCAGTGGGTCATGTGAAAGTACACAAGAAGTTGAACAGTAAAGGCAAATACCCTGAAGCAGGAACAAATTTATCACGCTTCAAGCACTTCGTGATATGGCTGAAGAATAAATTAGTAGCCCAGTAGACTAATTTGAATTAAACTACTCATGATTAAAGGCAATTAAATCTACACATGAGGGCTGACTGTAATGAGAGAAAGATGCACAAATCAGGAGAAAAATCCACAGAAGACTATCCATCAAGTGCATAAACACATAGCTTGAGAGAGAGAGTAGGAGATTGTTTTGTACTTGACATTACCTATGGACAACCAGTGTGGTAATTGAACCTGTCCTTGTAGTTCTTGGCATAAATGGAAGATGCCCTCAGCAATAGCCATCAGGAAACTTTGTAGCAAAAACAAGAATGTTTATTACTAAGAAATGCTAGAAATTACATAGCAAACTTGGAACCACACAGTGAGGTCATGAGTAGCACCTAGGTCTTGGGTTCTTCTTTTATTGGAGTCAAGTGTGTAGGCTTAGGATTTTGTAGGCTCACTGTTTGTTGGTGAATTTAAAACATATGAGTGGAAATCTAAAGTGTGGGGAAAGGGAAAACAAAGGACCCAAATGGCCAGGTATCAAAACCAACCAAGAACTCTAAAATAAAGGAACCTGGCCTCCCCATTCATCTAGTCCTCTGGCTGCCAAAGTGTTTATGTGAGATAGCCATTGCTGAAGTGTATGCCTAGGCAATCAAAGCTCAAGGCAAGCACTTACATTGCAAAAAAAGGAGAAAAACCAATTGTCAGGGCTTATCCTACAAAAGGAGCAAGCTGATGTTGTCTTCATTTAGATAATATATCTATGACATTTTGTCAAAAAAAAAAAAAAAAACAGAGGAATCCAGTGGGAAGAAATAGAATCATAACCAGAGACTAGATTTCTGAAAGAAGAATAACATAAAGAACATGGAGACTCCCAACAATTTATCACACTTGCAATAAAGGGTAAGCATATTTCTTCTCTGTAGGAAGCTTCCCAATGAGAATATTACAGTTTTTTATCATGTTCTTTCATCTTTTAATCAAGGTTGAAAATGTTTTCTCATATTCTTTCAGAATTTCAGACAAAATTTTTGATGTAGAGAATTGCTAAACTGGAAGAGGTGAGAGTTAAAGTTCATTACAACATTCTTTATACAGAAAAGAAGCTTCAGGCGCATAAAGAAGTGAGTGTGAAAATGATGTTGTGATAGAACTGAAGCCATGTTGAAAACTTCATGTTTCCAAAGGGATATTCTTCCATCTTTCTCTGAACCCCTACTCAAGTGAGTCGTTGAAAGCCACAGTTCATTTCAGTTCAGTCACTCAGTCTTGTCCGACTCTTTGCGACCCCTTGAATCGCAGCAAGCCAGGCCTCCCTGTCCATCACCAGCTTCTGGAGTTCACTCAGACTCACGTCCATCGAGTCTGTGATGCCATCCAGCCATCCACACTGATAAAAAACAACAACAACAACAAAAAAAAACACACACACGCAAAAAAACAGCACACTGCCATGTCTCACTGGGAAGTGTCAAAACTTCCTTTATCAACCACCACCAGTTTCTACTATGCTATCTTCAATGGCTCCAACTTTATGACCTTCACTTTGATGGGCATACCTGGCTTAGAGGTACAGCACTTGTGGTTATCACTTCCTTTCTTCTCCATGTTTTTGGCTATCCTCATCAGCAATGGCGCCATCCTTTACATTCTGGCCAGGGAGCCCACACTTCACACACCAGTGTACCTGCTCCTGGCTCTGCTGATGGTGGCTGACCTCATATCCACTCTGGCTCTGTTGCCTAAGCTCCTCTGCCTCTTCTGGTTCAATGATCGGGACATAGCTGCCAATGCCTGTTTCACTCAGATGTTTTTCATCCATGGAACATCCGTCGTACGATCAGCCCTACTTGTTGCAATGGCCTTTGACCGATTTGTGGCTGTGTGTGAGCCACTACGCTACCACACAGTTCTGAGCCATTCCTTAGCTGGACGCCTGGGACTGATGGCTTTAGCCAAGGGGGTGATTCTTATCTTGCCCATGCCTCTTCTACTGCAAAGGTTGACCTTCTGCTACACGGTCATTCCTCATACCTACTGTGACCACATGGCTGTGGTGAAACTGGCCTGTGATAACACCAGACCTAACCGGGTCTATGGGCTCTTTGTGATTCTGCTTGTGGTGGGGCTTGATTTAGTGCTCATTGGCTTCTCTTATGGTCTCATCTTGCAGGCCGTGGTACGTCTCAATTCTCGAGAGGCCATCTGCAAAGCCCTTAACACCTGCTCAGCCCACCTCTTTGTCATCCTTATCACTTATGTGCCTGCACTCTTCTCTTCTCTCACCCACCGCCTTGGTCACAATATCCCACCTCATGCTCACATTCTTTTGCCAATCTCTACCTTCTTCTACCCTCAATGTTCAATCCCATCATTTATGGCATGAAGACAAAGGATATAAAGGTCAAGGTGGCCAAATGCCTGTGCAGAAGACATTCATAGGTTATAAGCCTTGATCATGTACCTGTGAGTAAGTGAACAATGAGGACAATTGTATATACCTTTGCCCAACCACCCAAGATCCAGTTATATCTCCAGATGAACTGTGGAGACCATGAAGAAGTGTGTGTTGCATGTATTAGCTTATATGAAGAACAAATATGATTGCACTTTCATTGATTTGTAAACTAGAAAGGGGAAAGCCAAGACAGCTCTTTCTATGCCTGTTTAACAGCACCTCTCTTATGACATGGGTCTCTTTATAATTTTCACATATGTGTTCATGTTTGCTAACTGCAGACAAAATCTTACTGTGAATGATCCAAGGTAAATGTTTCCTATCTTGTGGAAGGTTTATATTTGTTTAAATTTTCTATTTCTCTAATTCTATGCCTGTTTCTAAATAGTATTGTATTGGAGCAAAGGACCTGACATACTCATTATCTTAAATATCACCTTAACGTGTAATGTTTCTGAATTTTTTAGTGCAATGGACCTGGAGGGTACTTGGCTTAGTGAAATAAATCAGAGAAAGGCAAATACAGTGTTATCAATTATCATGAATGAATGTCATGAATGACTAGCAAAACAGAAAGAAACTCCCAAATATAGAGAACAATCTAGTGGTTACCAAGGAGGAGAGAAAATGGAGGAGGGGTAAAATAGTGATAGGGGATTAAGATGTACAAACCATTTTGCATAAAATAATAATTATAAGATTATATAGTATAGCACAAGGAATATATCCAATATTTTATAATAACTTTGAGTTGACTTGATCTATGAAGATATTGTGCTGTTGGAGAAGACTCTTGACAGTCCCTTGGACTGCAAGGAGATCCTACCAGTCCATTCTAAAGGAAATCAGTCCTAAGTGTTCTTTGCAAGGAATGATGTTAAAGCTGAAACTCCAGTACTTTGGCCATCTCATGCAAAGAGTTGACTCATTGGAAAAGACTCTGATGCTGGGAGGGATTGGAGGCAGGAAGAAAAGGGGATTACAGAAGGTGAGATGGCTGGATGGCATCACTGACTTGATGGACATGAGTCTGAGTGAACTCTGGGAGCTGGTGATGGACAGGGAGGCATGGCGTGCTGCAGTTCATGGGAAAGCAAAGAATAGAACACAACTAAGTGACTGAACAAAAGAGGAACTCTCCAGGTTATTAGGTGCCCAATATGCTACTGGAGATCAGTGGAGAAATAACTCCAGAAAAAATGAGGAATGGAGCCAAAGGAAAAACAGTACCCAGCTGTGGCTGTGACTGGTGATAGAAGCAAGATCCGATGCTGTAAAGAGCAGTGTTGCATAGGAACCTGGAATGTCAGGTCCATGAATCAAGGCAAATTTCTTCAGCAATATGTGAACCATGAACTTCCAGATGTTCAAGCTTGTTTTAGAAAAGGCAGAGGAACCAGAGATCAAATTGCTAACATTCACTGGATCACTGAAAAAGCAAGAGAATTCCAGAAAAACATTTATTTCTGCTTTATTGACTATGCCAAAGCCTTTGACTGTGTGGATCACAATAAACTATGGAAAATTCTGAAAGAGATGGGGATACAAGACCACCTGACCTGCCTCCTGAGAAATCTGTATGCAGGTCAAGAAGCAACAGTTAGAACTGGACATGAAACAGTAGATTGGTTCCAAATAGGAAAAGGAGTATGTCAAGGCTGTGTATTGTTATCCTGCTTATTTAACTTGTATGCAGAGTACATCATGAGAAACACTGGGCTGGAAGAAGCACAAGCTGGAATCAAGACTGCCAGGAGAAATATCAATAACCTCAAATATGCAGATGACACCACCTTTATGGCAGAAAGTGAAGAAGAGCTAAAGAGCCTCTTGATGAAAGTGAAAGAGGAGAGTGAAAAAGTTGCCTAAAGCTCAACATTCAGAAAACAGAAGATCATGGCATCTGGTACCATCACTTCATGGGAAATAGATGGGGAAACAGTGAAAATAGTGGCTGACTTTATTTTTTTGGGCTCCAAAATCACTGCAGATGGTGATTGCAGCCATAAAATTGAAAGACTCTTACTCCTTGAAAGGAAAGTTATGACCAACCTAGGCAGCATATTAAAAAGCAGAGACATTACTTTGCCAACAGAGGTCTGTCTAGTCAAGGCTATGATTTTTCCAGTAGTCAGGTATGGATGAGAGTTGGACTATAAAGAAAGCTGAGTGCCAAAGAATTGATGCTTTTGAACTGTGGTGTTGGAGAAGACTCTTGAGAGTCCCTTGAACTGCAAGGAGATCCAACCAGTCCATCCTAAAGGAGATCAGTCCTGGGTGTTCACTGGAAGGGCTGTTGTTGAAGCTAAAACTCCAATACTTTGGCCACATGATGTGAAGAGCTGACTCATTTGAAAAGACCCTGATGTTGGGAAAGATTGAGGGCAGGAAGAGAAGGGAATGACAGAGGATAAGATGGTTGGGTGGCGTCACTGACTCAATGGACATGGGTTTGGGTAGACTCCGGGAGTTGGTGATGGACAGGGAGGCCTGGCCTGCTGCAGTTCATGGGCTCACAAAGAGTCAGACATGACTGAGTGACTGAACTGAACTGAACTGTCAGTTTCTAGCATGACTTGATTTTCCCTCAATTTGATTGTCTTGAGGAGTACTAGGGCCTGGTCAACCTTTTTGTAATGACCTGGTACTAAACTTGACCCCCTCATTCCCCAAGTTATAGGATGTATTTCTGAGGTCCTTCCTACATTATCTCTTATCTGTAATGCTGTGCACAACCAAAGCCCCCAAAACAGATTTGCTGAGGCCTGCAGAGGCCAGAGGGACCCACATACCAGGAGAGGGTCAGTCCTCCCAAGAAAGAAGGAATGTTGAGAATTTTGCACTGACTGCACACACCCTCAAGATACTGTATTCTGTTCTGGATTCCACGAATTTAGAGCGATAGGAAAAAACAACACAAAAATTGAGAGGTGAGCCATGTGGTGATGAATAGATTGGAAAGTGTTAATTTATGTGTGAAGATGGCAAAAGTGGGTGTGCTCACTTTGGGGAGAGATAGTGGAGGAGGGGGATTGGGGGTCACCTTCAAGCACATAAGGATTATTTTATAAACACCAGAGGACATTTGCTGTTCACAGAGGAGGAAACAAGAGAGGCAGACCCATGCTCAGGCCTAGGTGGATTCAGCTGAGGGGAGGAAGGCTAGTCTCAGTGGTCAAGACTGAGATGAGACCAAGAAGGCTGTCACATGCCCTCGTCTGGGACATTTGCTCATTAAGTTGAATTCTCTGACGGCAGTGAAGGGACTAGATGAGACATACATTCACCCCAGTAACTCTGCGTTTTCACCAATGGACAACTAAAACCCATCTACAGGCTTTCCAGGTGGCGCAGTGGTAAAGAATCTGCCTGCCAATGCAGGAGACACAAGAGATGAGGGTTCGCGCTCCGGGTCCAGAAGATCCCCTGGAGAAGGAAATGGCAACCCACTCCAGTATTCTTGCATGGAAAACCCCATGAACAGAGGAGCCTGGAAGGCTACAATCCATGGGGTTGCAGAGAGTCGAATACCACCGAGCGAAGGGGCACGAGTGAGCACAGACTTACAGAAAATAGTAGTGTGAAAGCAAGGGCATGAGAAAAAAAGAAATAGTTTAACTGTCAGCTCCAGGAATTTTGAGTATGAGAGCTGGGGACAGGGCAGGAGTCTCAGAACCTGTGAATATCCAGTTTTTCTTCCTGGAGTAGTTCTGAAACCACTGATAAGAGTGAGCTGATTGTTATCTCAAGCTTTCAGGATTTTAGGATCCTATCACTGCTTTGGAAAGAGAATGTTTTTCTCTAAACTCCAAAGGAACGACTCCTTCTATTCCATTAGATGCTTGGAAAATGAGAACGACAAGACTTTTCAAGGTCAAAGGTCTGAGCCAACAGTGAGAGTTGCTTTGGCTGTGAGTTGCCTGATTTGTGGGCTTCCCAGGTGACTCAGATGGTAAAGACTCTGCCTGCAATGCAGGAGACCTGAGTTCAATCCCTGGGTCAGGAAGATCCCTTGGAGAAGGGAATGGTAACCCATTCCAGCATGGAGAGAGAAGCCTGATAGTCTACAGACAGAGCAGCCTTATGGGCTACAGTCCATAGGGTTACAAAGAATTGGGTGCAACTGAGCGAGCGATTAACGCTTTCCCTTGCCTGACTTGCAGTATGGCTAGCTAGTTTCTGTGTCTGCATGTAATAATAGCTGATGCCACTCTGAGCTGTGTTTCTTGGCACTCTTGTGTCCTTAGTCACACAGCGATGGGTGGTGGGGTGGGCAATGGCTGGAGGACTCCTTCATCTGTGTTCCTGCCCCTCTGTCTTCACTAGGGATTGTGTCACTATAGACCAACCACTCAACTTTGAGACTTCCGTTTTCCCTTCCTGTAAGATGAAGCCATTACAATAGATCTAGAATGGACCAAAACTAGAAACATGAGTGGGTCCTAAATGTCAGGCAATTTGTGATTAAATGTCCTATCTTTACCCTCCAAATGGTACCTGAACTCATATTCACATTACATTAAAATGAAATACAAATATTTCTTTATATTAACTCACTTTTAATTATGTAAATCTATTTAAAAGGTAACTGTGTATCTTACCATACAAGGACAGCTACCCCACTTGCCATAAATAGAAAGTAAATTCAATGAAAACAAAACTAAGGTGTGAAATTCTAACTGGTAATGGCTGCTTGTCAAAGACTGAGCCCGAGGCTTGCCCTTTCTTTATTAAAAAGGGAGATTAGCAAGTGTTAGAAAAATCTTAAATATATATGAGTCCCAAACTAATACTTTCTCTTTAACAGAATCATGAGGGTTGAAAGAAACTTGACTTGGGTAAGAAAACTTTCTATTTTGATACAATTTCAAACTTTCCCCCAAAGGTGTAAGAATAGTATAAAAAACTCCAGTACAGTTTTAATCCACATTTACCAATTTTGAACATTGACCACATTTGCTTTATCATTTACACTTCTCTATATACTCGATAAAGGACAGAAATGGTATGAACTTAACAGAAGCAGAAGATATTAAGAAGAGGTGGCAAGAATACATGGAAGAACTGTACAAAAAAGATCTTCACGACCCAGATAATCTAATCTAGAGCCAGACATCTTGGAATGTGAAGTCAAGTGGGCCTTAGAAAGCATCACTACAAACAAAGCTAGTGGAGGTGATGGAATTCCAGTGGAGCTGTTTCAAATCCTGAAAGATGATGCTGTAAAAGTGCTGCACTCAATATGCCAGCAAATTTGGACAACTCAGCAGTGGCCACAGGACTAGAAAAGGTCAGTTTTCATTCCAATTCCAAAGAAAGGCAATGCCAAAGAATGCTCAAACTACCGCACAATTGCACTCATCTCACATGCTAGTAAAGTAATGCTCAAAATTCTCCCAGCCAGGCTTCAGAAATATGTGAACCATGAACTCCCTGATGTTCAAGCTGGTTTTAGAAAAGGCAGAGGAACCAGAGATCAAATTGCCAACATCTGCTGGATCATGGAAAAAGCAAGAGAGTTCCAGAAAAACATCTATTTCTGCTTTATTGACTATGCCAAAGCCTTTGACTGTGTGGATCACAATAAACTGTGGAAAATTCTGAAAGAGATGGGAATACCAGACCACCTAACCTGCCTCTTGAGAAATCTGTATGCAGGTCAGGAAGCAACAGTTAGAACTGGACATGGAACAACAGACTGGTTCCAAATAGGAAAAGGAGTACGTCAAGGCTGTATA
>SJYC01104165.1:0-40434 GCA_006408675.1 Madoqua kirkii | reverse complement strand
TTTTTTTTTTTTTCTGAACCACTGAGTAGGTGCATGTACATGCCCTTTGTACTTCAGTATGTATTTCCTAAGAAAAAGGATATTCTCTGTTATAACCACAGGGAAATAACCATATGCAGAAAATTTAATATGGCTGCAACATTTCTGTCAAACTGCAGTCAATAATTCGATTTTGTCAGTTGATCCAATAATAACATTCATAGCATACCCCCCCCTCCCCCCATAGGCCCTAGTTCAGAACACATTGTGCATTTAGTGGTCATTTCTCTTCAGCCTTCTTTAATCTGAAACAATTCCTCAGCCTTTTCTTTGCATTGCATTCTTGAAGAATGCAAGCTAGTCACTTAATAGATTGATCCTCAGTTGTCTGATGGTTCCTCTCATTAGATATGGAAAAGAGGGGCATACTTTTTTTGTTGGAGTGAGTGTAGTTGATTTGCAGTGTTGTGTTAGTTCCTACCATACAGTACAGGGAATCAGCCGCACATTTACATATATCCTCTACTTTTTGGATTTTCTTCCCATTTAGGTCATCACAGAGCACTGAGTAGAGTCCCCTGTGCTCCACAGTCAGTTCTCATAGTGATCTATTTGATATATGGAAGGGAATGGCACCCCACTCCAGTATTCTTGCCTGGAAAATCCCATGGACAGAGGAGCCTGGCGGGCTACCGTCCACAGAGTTGGACACGACTGAGTGACTTACACACACACAGTGTGTGCCAATCCCAATCTCCCAATCCATCCCATCCCCCAAGATGGGCATAATTCTGATTCTGAGATGTTATTCTGAGATCTGATTCCAGATGCTGGTTTTAAGCAAGTCACTTTGTCTGTAATGAATCACATCATCTGCAGTATTTCATGTTGTTTCTGGTGCTACCAGATGTTGATTAGACAGCCGAGAATCGAAAGAGAAGTTCTTCATCCCTTTCTCTGTCTCTGACAAGGGTTGGTAATGCCTTTTATTTGAGAGCCAGGCATGACTAGGGGATAGAGAGTAAAGAGAGGGCAGGATGCATGAATTATAAGCAGAGTGGATGGTGGCTGCAGTAATTCCTCTCAGTGTGAGCTCCATTGTGAACCAAAGTGGGAAATAAATAATGGGAGAGAAATGGCCCCTGGTGAGGAGCAACTTGGATCAGAGTATAAGTCTTCACAAGCACTTATGGAAGCAAGCAACAGGTGGTAGCCAAGGAGTATGATTCAAGTCCGCTACCTTTTCTGCTATATGAATGATCTAATATGTACAGTCAGAAAACAACTCAAATTAGCATAGGTAAAAATAATTTATCAGCTCACTGATTAGACTTCAGGAATGGCTAGATCCAAGAGCTCAAATGATATCATAGGGAGTGTCTAACAGTTCTGCTTTTTTCTATATTAGTTTCCTCCTCCATTTGGATAGAAAAATGCTCCCAACTAACTTGCATATGAGTCCTCCAAAGTGGACTCTACCCTTTGCTGTCCACCTGAAACTATCATAACATTGTTAATCAGCCATACTTCAGTACAAAGTAAAAAGCTAATAAAACACAACAAAGTGGGCTGTTAATGATCTTGACTGAATCAAAAGCCCATTGTTGAGCCCATTATTGTATTTAGGAAAATGAGTTATTCTGACTGGCCCAGGTTGTCCCATATACCTCACATTCACCAAGGAATCAAGGCATGTGATTGAAAATGCTACTAAGCGTCAAAGAGGCAGTTCACCCAAGGAAAGGATGTTATTCAAGGAAAAAAACAAAAAATGGATGTTCAGTACAAAGTTGGGATGTCCTACAGAGGATGAGTTAGTGAGCTCTCCGATGTTGTATGATGAAGAGTTGGTGCGGTGAATTAGCTAAGAAGCAGGCTTTGGGTCTGAATCCTTACTATAAGTTCTATGGCCATAGGCAAGTTCTCTCTGAATCCTGATTTCCTCATCTGTAAAATGGAGAAAATACTTTACCAGATGGTCAGAGTTCTTAGTTGCAAACAAGAATTGCTTGACTTAGTTCAAGCAGATAGAGATTTATTAAGAGACAGTAGATGAGCACATATATACAAAGGAATATTAGCCAAAAAAGGAACAAAATCGTCCATTTGCAGAGATGTGGATGGACCTAGAGTCTGCATACAGAGTGAGGTAAGTCAGAAAGAGAAAAACAAATACCGTATGTTAATGCGTGTATGTGGAGTCTAGAAAAATGGTACAGATAAACCTATTCACAAAGCAGAAACAGAGACACAGGCATAGAGAACAAATATATGGACACTGAGGTGAGAAAGAAGGGATAGGATGAATTGGGAGATTGGGATTATAAATTTTAAAATAAAGCTTTGTGAGTAATAATATAAAAAGATAGTAAATGGCTCATAGGATGTCAGAGGATCTAGAGAAATAGGCTCTGGGAGTACATTTCCGGGACTATCTCCCAGAATGATTCTCTCTCATGGACTTGATCGAGGCATTTCTGCTTCCACCCCACCATTCTAGTTGCAGTGGTGTGGAGGTTCTGTCTACCCCAGAAACATCATGCCTCCACTGGCGGCTTTGCTGGCCAAGCAGAAGCCTCTTTGCCACACCGGTTTCTCTGCTCAGCTCACTCCTGAACCCAGCTCTCTCAGGGGTGTGTCTGATTCCTGGAACTGTGTTGACGTACAGAGTGGCCCTATGGGACGTGACCGGGGTGGGTCTGTGCACAGGGCTTCTTTCTCAGCAGGGGCTCATGCTTGATTGAAGGGTCTGCTGCTGCTGCTGCTGCTGCCTTGAGATTCTGAGTGATCTTATCTTTGAACTTGGCTTTGTGTGCGAAGTCTGATGGAGCGGTACAACAGCTGGGTGTGCAGAGGAAAAGTGCTGGGTAGCAGTGTATCAGCATGTGGGCTCAGGTGTGAGGGACATGTGTGCCCTGAGTGGTTGGCTTGGATGCCCAGTGCCCTGGCCCAGTCTAGGGCACCGTGAAGTTCTCTGGTGGCAGGCGGGCAGGGCTTGGGTCCAGATTGGCGGCGGTGAATGCACCAGTGACAGCGAGACAAGGAGCAACTGTGGTGGCAGTGGCCATTCCCCGGGGGAAGGAAAGGGTTCCATGCGGGGCCAGGCAGCGGCTGCGGTGCAAAGCAGGCTGTCTGTGTCTTCTTGCAGCATCGGTACAGTTAATAACATGGTGAATTGAACTGAATCTAGATTCTCCAGCCTAAAACCAGGATGGGAACTGCTATTGCTTAGTAAGTTGTTACAAAATAAAAGCCACTGGACTTCCCTGGTGGGCCAGTGGTTAAGGATCCACCTGCCAATGCAAGAGACATGGGTTCAGTCCCTGGTCTGAGAAGATCTCATATGCCACTGGGGCAACTAGGCATGTGTGCCTCAGCTACTGAGCCCCTGTGCCCCAGAGCCTGTGCTCCTCAATAGGAGAAGCCACTGCAATGGGAAGCCCGTACTCCACAGCTAAAGTCCCCGTGCAGCAACAAGGACCCAGCACAGCCAAAAATAACTAATGAAACAAATAAAAATTTAAAAAAATAATAAAAGCCACGTACATGTCTACATCTACATGTAGACACTGCAATAACACATACTAGGACACAATTGGACTTCCTTAAAGAATTTGGAATCTCTGATTTTTAAAAATGCTGCAGCATCGCAAAGCCAATGGCGACAGGGTTAGAGAGGAAAATAAAAAATTTTAAGGTTGTCACATTTAATGGAAAAGAATATTCTTTTCATGTAAAGCTTTGGATGAACCAATTATTAACAAGGAAGATAATTTTTATGATTCACTTTTCTTTGTATATGAAGACACTGTGAAGGAATGTATAAACAGGTGTGTTTTGAATTATGCACAAATCCTGGGACCACTTTTGGTTTCCTGTATGATCTCAACAAGAGATAGGAATTGTCAAAGGAAACATCAAAATGTCATTGTATACATTTGTATTTAAAATTAAATTCAGACTTACACAAAACTGGTTTGTAAGAGGAGTTAAATCTTTTTTAGAAAATTTATTTTGTAAGAACCAGCTCTAGATGTACTAAAATTTGGATTCCAAATAATTTATCAAAAAATATATCACAGTGTTGTCAGAAACTATAAACTACCCTTGCTCTGTGCTCAGTCATGTCTGACTCAGTGACATTTTGGGCTGTAGCCCACCAGGCTCCTCTCTCCATGGGATTTTTCAGGCAAGAATACTGGAGTAGGTTGCCATTTTCTACTCCAGGGGATCATCCCAACCCAGGGACTGAACCTGTGTCTTCTGTCTTGGCAGGCAAATTCTTTACCACCGAGTAAACAAAATTATTCTTAGCAACTCCAATAACAGTGGCATCAGAAAAGTCCTCAAAATTAAAAATTATGAAAAGCTATTTGTAATCTTAGCAAATCTCATTTGCTAAGAGCAGCTGACTTCATTTTGATTATATTGACTGAAAGCATGTTAAAAACATAAAATTTGAGAAGCTAATAAGTGAATTTTTAGAAAAACAAGTTAGAAAAGTCTTAAGATCAGTCAAGATACTACATTAATAAAGTATTTTCCTTGTAACATTTAAAATTAAGGCACATTTTTGCAATTTATAAATTTATACTCTTATTAATGTATCAGTATTTACCCCATGGTATATTTTATGAGTTGGAGAAGGCAGTGGCACCCTACTCCAGTACTATTGGCTGGAAAATGCCATGGATGGAGGAGCCTGATAGGCTGCAGTCCATGGAATTGCTAAGAGTCGGACCGGCTGAGCGACTTCACTTTCACTTTCCACTTTCATACATTGGAGAAGGAAATGGCAACCCACTCCAGTGTTCTTGCCTGGAGAATCCCAGAGACGGGGGAGCCTAGTGGGCTGCCGTCTATGGGGTTGCACAGAGTCGGACACGACTGAAGCGACTTAGCAGCATATTTTATGAGTAATAAAATATTTTTAAAGAAAACAGATTACATTTTGATGCTTTTAACTTTACCTTTCACTCCTACTTTTCAGTAAAGGACCTCACATTTTCAAATCTCCCTCGGCCCCACAGACTATGTCGTTGGCTCTGGTTATATGCCTATACCTTAGCTGTGAGTGAAGTTGGAAAGTAGAGTTTGGGGAGGTGGCTCCTATAAATATGCTGAGAAGGGCTTCCCAGGTGGCACGGTGGTAAGGAATCTGCCTGCCAATGCAGAAGAGCTGGGTTCGATGCCTGGGTCAGGAAGATCACCTGGAGGAGGAAGTGGCAACCGCTCTAGAGAACTACTGAAGTATGTCTGGGAAATCTCATGGGCAGAGGAGCCTGGCTGGGAAATCTCATGGGCAGAGGAGCCTGGCTGGGAAATCTCATGGGCAGAGGAGCCTGACGGGCTATAGTCCACAGGGTTGCAAAGAGTGGGACACGACTGAGTGGGCATGCATGCAGGCTTTGAGGGAGACTTCATAAAGCAAGAAACCATCTAGTCAGAAATGACACATTATCAGCACCCCATCTTATTTATTTTCTCTCTTGGTTTGGGTGGCCCCAGAAAAGCCTAAAAGAGGATTAGACCACAGCATTAATCCTGCCATTCAAAGCAGGCCCAGCAAATCCCAAAGGCCAGGGTGGCGCATGAAACTGAAACTGGCTGTCTTCTAGCTACGAAGGAGTGGTTTCTCTAACTACGCATAGCCCCCTGGCTCCAACTCAGTTTTCTCCATGCCTCTGGGCACCTGCATGCCTCTCAGAAGCTATTTTTGTTCACTGATGCTTTCCTAATGCTGCATAATGCACAGAGTGGATGAACAGAAAATATTTACCTTTCTCAAAGGTAACTTACTGATCTAAAAGGGTTAGTCATTTAGTCTGGCGCCATGAGTATGTTCACCAAATGACTAAGTAATCCTAGAATTCCCACCACAAATATCCTGAGGAAGAGGAACGAGTTGTTCTAGATGGAGGACTGAACTTGAAGCTGTAAATCAGAAAGCTCCTCTCTGAGACTTGGCCAAGATACACTTGCTGTCAGTGTGTGGGTCTTGCTTTTCTATGCCCCAAAGGACACTGTGAGTACATACATGTGTGGATGGCCAATTTCCTAAAATTAACCTCCTTGTGTCTCATTCCTGCCTACAGATGGAGCACCAAGCTCCCTGGGAAAGCCTGGTGGCTACAGAAGGAAGACTGACCGGTCTTGCACCCATGGAAGGAGGCCACTGAGGCATCATTTGTTGGTGTTTTAGAGATGGCTGAGACCAGCTGCTCCAGTTTAGAGAGAAGAGTCCTCAAATCCTCGTGGGTTGGAGGTAAGAGTTGAGGGTTTCCTGAGTCCGGGGCTCATCTCCTCCTTCCCCCACACTGCTTTCCCACTGTTAACACCAAGAAAACAGCAGTCCAAGGGTAAGCATCTATGGGCTTAGAGCATCCATTCATCCTGCTCTGTGGTGACTTCTTAGCCTGAAGCTTTCACAGCAGGGAATATAAAGAAGGAAATCTCAAGACCTGAAGATAGCCACTCTAATTTACAACAGGATTGTTTTGGAGAGGTGGAACTGGGCTAGCTGTCAGAAACTTGCTTCACGCTAAGATTGGGAAAGGAGGAAAGTGAATATGTATGCTGTCTTTATATATGGAGGGGGAAAGCCATCTGACTTTGGCATCCCAAGAAATCTGTGTAGGTGTATGTGTTAATGTGTGAGTGTGTGCATATGTTAGTGTACATACAGTTTGAATGGCAGTTGTGGGATCACACTCTGGAAGAAGCCCCAGCGCTACCACTTACTAGTTGAGACCTCTGAGCAAATCAAGTCCTGCTGTCTTTCTAGTTGTAAAATGGGAGAATTTTAGAAGCTCTGTCATAGGGACATTGTGAAGATTAAATGAGATTATCTGTACAAAGCACTTGGAACCATGCCTGGCTGTTGGTAAGTGCCCCAGGAGGTGTGCTGTTATTTCATCAGACAGAAGCTGTGACCCATCCTTCTCTAGCTGTTGGTTTTCCAGGATGCCTGCCCACCAGCTATGATGCCTTGCTGTGCACAGAGCTAACACCTTCACCTCTGGATTGCATGCCAGCACTTTTGCACTTAAAAAGGACCAGCCCACCTAGCAAGTTTCTTCCTTCATGGGCCAATACCTGGTTCTCCCACCCCCACCTCAAATGTGCCCCTGAAAAGGGTTGACAGGCTCAAATGTCTACCAACCACAGCTTCTACTCCCACCTCTAAATGAAAAATATAGCTTCCTTCCCTCAATAAAGACTCTTTAAATTTTTTATTTTATTTTATTGCAGTATGGTTGATAAATGCCTTCCCAGGTGGCTCAGGGGTAAAGAATTTGCCAATGCAGAAGAGACTCACATTCAATCCTTTAGTTGAGAAGATCTCCTGGAAGAGGAAATGGCAACTCACTCCAGTATTTTTGCCTGGAAAATTCCATGGACAAAGGAGTCTGGCAGGCCATAGTCCATGGGAGTGCAGAGAGTTGGACACAACTGAATGCGCATGCACGCACGTAGTTGATAAACAAGGACTCATGTCTGAATTTTCCTATGAAATAAATGAGTTCTTAGAGCTTATTCCTTATAGTAGATTTTTAAAAATAAAAAGTACCTTTTGTACAACTAGAACAAGATCACTTCATTGAATAGAAGGTTTTTATCTATCCATAGTGTATAGCAAGCCACTTTGTCCCTTGATTCTTCTTTTTAATCACTTTATCAGCCTCCTGAATTTCCTGGCCTTTGTGCTCTGGAATTGTAGCTACTGAAATGTCTTGATGAATCCAGGCTGCTATGAACTGACTGGGCACCCAGAGTCCAGCCCTTCTGAGGCTCCAGGTGGAGGGGGAACAGCAGAGGGCCAGAAGACCTGGGGGTCTATGGCTTCAGGGAAGATTCTAGCCTAAGGCAAGAGTTGACCTAATCACTAAAACAGGAAACCCTGAAGGGACAAAAGCCATATTGAAAGAAAGGAGAGAACTATGCATTTCTAAGGGCTTCTCCAGTGGCGCTAGTGGTGAAGAACTGGCCTGCCAATGCAGGAGATCTAAGAGACGCAAGCTCAATCCCTTCCCTGGGTCAGGAAGAGCCCTTGGAGGAGGGCATGGCAACCCATTCCAGTATTCTTTCCCAGAGCATCCCATGGACAGAGGAGCCTGGTGGGCTATGGTCCATAGGGTTGCAGAGTCAGACATGACTAAAGCAACTTAGCATGTTTATATATATATATACACACACACACACACACACATATATATATTATATATATATATGAGATTTTAGTGTTTCTGTTTCTCTGAAGAATCTTGACTAATACAAGAATTCAGTGTCTGTTTTGTTGTCCTCTTGAAGAATATTGCATTTTATTAAATAATTGTTATTGAGTTTTTTTAAATGATAAAACATATGCCGTATTGAAAATACAAATATTACCAAGATAGTCATGGTAAACATCTTGCTGAGAGCCCTCCTCTATTCGCTATGCCTATGTTGGCATGTTTACCCTACAAAATTTGAATCATGAGTCTATATCCTTTTTTTAAAAAAAATAGCATTTATTGTAAGCACTTAAAAATGTCATTATAAAATATATGGAAAGCTGTTTAAGGGCTGTCCACTGGTCTGTTTTTGTTGGAAATTTAGGTTGTTTCCTATTTTCTGTCATTATAAATAGTTCTGCAAGGAAAGTTTTTGTACATAAATCTATGTCTGCCTCTATGATTATTTCCTTAGGGAAGATTCCTGGAAGGGGAATTACTCAGAACTCTGGCCTCATAAATAAGAGAATTATGAAAAAGGGAAGGGGAAAATTCAATAAATTAAGTGAATTGGGCTGCTTGACTCATTCTAACTGAGAAAGTAAGAAACACCTGACCTCCTCCAGGGCTGAGCTCATGGTCGCAGACATTACTCAGGGAGGCCATGAGGTGTGGCAGAAAGAGGACCAGTTAGGAGCCAGATCCGGGCCCACTTTGTTTCTCTCACAGCCAGGAGCTCTACAGCAGCCTCTGACGTGTTCTGCTTCCAGTTTTTCATGTCAAGTGGGGACAGAGTAGCTGCCCTGCTTACTCTCCAAGAGGTTGTTGATGGAATCTGTGTGAAGGGCTCCGCTGGCTGGGGGCACGCTGCTGCTTCTGTGCAGTTGGTTTCAACTTTCCAAGGACAGTCAGGAAAGAATCTGCCTCCAATGCAGGAGACGCGGGTTCGATCCCTGGGTCGGGAAGATCCCTCAGAGAAGGAAATGGCGGCCCACTCCAATATTCTTGCCTGGAGAATTCTGTGGACAGAAGAGCCTGGCGGGCTACAGTCTACAGGTTTCAGAGTTGGAAACACCTGAATGACCAACACTTTCTATTTCACTTTTACTTTCCAAGGGTAAGTCAGGCTCTTTACTATTAATAGCATCTGTAATGTTGAATTACAGTGATTTGTTTGTACTTTTGTTCCTCCAGCTGAGTCTGAGTCTTACTCAGGTTTTCCCCCCACTGGTGCTCAACAGAGTGTGAGGCATGCAGGAGGTGCCCGATTTATGTTGACTAAAAGAAACTGTAAAGTGCTAAATGAACGTGATATCATCCATCAGCATTTATTAAATACCAATGATCTGTCTGAACTCAAGGTTCTCACATGACAGTGTGAGTGTGCATGTGTGTGTGCTCAGTCAAGTCCAACTCTTTGCAACCCTATAGACTGTAGCCCACCAGGCTCCTCTGTCCACGGAACTTTCTAGGCAAGAATACTCAAGTGGGTAGCCATTTCTTTCTCCAGGGGATCTTCCTGACCCAGGAATTGAACCAGCATCTCTTGTGTCTCCTGCATTGACAGGTGCATTCTTTACCAACTGAGCCACCAGGGAAGTCCCCACATGATGGTAGAACAAACATCTTAAAATTTCACGTACATTCGCTAAGTGCCCAGTTACTGATGCAGCTGTGGAGTGCTGCTGAAGCCAAGCTGAGGTGGTGCAGCTCAGGAAGGTGTTCTTGGACCAGACCTGGATTTCGAAAAACATTGGTCTTAGGTGAGGGGAGAATAAAAAGATGTTATCCCAGAAAGTGGGACTGTGTGAGTGAAGGTGGTCCAGTGCGTGTCCTAAAATGGAGTCTGGTGTATAGTAGGGGACCTTCCCAGGTGTTGCTAGTGGTAAAGAACCCGCCTGCCAATGCAGGAGATGAAAGAAATGTGGATTCCATCCCTAGGTCGTGAAGATCCCCTGGAAGAGGGCGTGGCAACCCAGTGTTCTTGCCTGGAGGATCCCATGGACAGAGTAGGCTGGTGGGCTACAGTTCATGGAGTTGCAGAGTCAGACACAACTGAGCATGCACACACTCATGCAGCAGGGACTCCAGGAACACTTAATGAGTAAGCGAGTAAAGAAGACAGCTCAGCATTTTGAGAACAAGATGGCCAAATGTGCTTTTCAAAGGGACCATCTATTTTATCAGTGCAAATTAAGATGTCACCCAGCAAATATTCCTGGAGTGTCTAATCATCTCAGCTGTTTCCCAATACAGGTACGAGCACTGTTAGTTAGTTTTCCTCCATGCTGTGTGTAAAGTACCTTGGATCTTCAGCAGATCAGTGAGAAGGGATAGCTGCTCTGTCAGATCAGCTTCTATGAGTAAGTGACCTGCAACCCTGAAGGGTCCTTCTGCTTAGCCCACTGTTCCCTCGGAGAGATTTTAAGAAATCACTCTGTCCACTCTGTTCTGAATGATATGGTCCAAACCTTCGATGTAGAAGTCATATTGCTTGCCAAAGACCGAGAATTAGGGGTTGTAAGGGATTATCACACAATCACCAGTAAATGGCCCAGCAATCACATCAGGTCATATACTTTGCCTTTCAGCTTCTTACTTTAGGTAAGGTATTCAAACTATCTGGAAAAACTGGATCAAAGAGTGACATTTTTCAGTTAAAATTAGATTCAGCTGGAAAGCAGACAACCCCTCCCCACCCCCAAAAGAAGTTAAACAAGATAGTAGTCTGACTATTTCTCGTATATAAGGCTGTCCAGGGTTTGTTGGTTGATCACATTGTCACCAGACAATATAAATTCTTTTTTATCCTACCTTCTTCCTACCCTTGGCTATGGCCTACTTCTTTATGTCCAAGATGCCTGTGCAATTTCAGCCATCTCAGCCACTTTCCAAACAGTGAAATGGAAGAAGGGAAAGGAGCAGGTGCAATTTCTTTCTATTACAGAACCTCAGAGAAATCCCACAGCACACTCCTGCTTATGTTGCGTTCAGTTCTGTTCAGTTCAGTCACTCAGTCATGTTTGACTCTTTGCAATCCCATGGACTGCAGCATGCCAGGCCTCCTTGTCCATCACCAACTCCCAGAGTTTACTCAAACTCATGTCCATTGAGTTGGTGATGCCATCTAACCATCTCATCTTCTGTCATCCTCTTCTCCTCCTGCCTTCAATCTTCCCCAGCATCAGGGTCTTTTCCAATGAGTCAGTTTTTCACATCCGGTGGCCAAAGGATTGCAGTTTCAGCTTCAGCATCAGTCCTGCCAATGAATATTCAGGACTGATTTCCTTTAGGATGGACTGCTTGGAACTCCTTGCAGTCCAAGGGGCTCTCAAGATTCTTCTCCAACATGACAGTTCAAAAGTATCAATTCTTTGGTGCTCAGCTTTCTATATAGTCCAACTCTCACATCCATACATGACTAATGGAAAAACCATAGCTTTGACTACATGGACCTTTGTTAGTAAAGTAATGACTCTGCTTTTTAATATGCTGTCTAGGTTGGTCATAATTGTTCTTCCAAGGAGTGAGTGTCTTTTAATTTCACACAGGAAAAACCATAGCCTTGACTAGACAGACCTTAGTAGGCAAAGTAATGTCTCTGCTTTTGAATATACTATCTAGGTTGGTCATAATTTTTCTTCCAAGGAGTAAGTGTCTTAATTTCATGGCTGCAGTCACCATCTGCAGTGATTTTGGAGACCCCCAAAATAAAGTCTGACACTGTTTCCACTGTTTCCCCATCTATTTCCCATGAAGTGATGGGACTGGATGCCATGATCTTCGTTTTCTGAATGTTGAGCTTTAAGCCAACTTTTTCACTCTCCTCTTTCACTTTCATCAAGAGGCTGTTTAGTTCCTCTTCACTTTCTTCCAAAATGGTGGTGTCATCTGCATATCTGAGTTTATTGATATTTCTCTCGGCTTGATTCCAGTTCGTGCTTCCTCCAGCCCAGCGTTTCTCATGATGTACTCTGCATATAACTTAAATAAGCAGGGTGACAATATATAGCCTTGATGTACTTCTTTTCCTATTTGGAACCAGTCTGTTGTTCCATGTCCAGTTCTAACTGTTGCTTCCTGACCTGCATACAGATTTCTCAAGAGGCAGGTCAGGTGGTCTGATATTCCTATAGGCAGGAACAAAATATTTGCTGAGGGAGGCAATTCTAATACCCACTTTTTCCACCACAAAATGCTCCACTAGAGGGTACTAGAGGTTGGACTCTTGAGAGACCCTTGGACAGCAATAAGATTAAATCAGTCAATCCTGAAGGAAATCAACCCTGCATATTCACTGGAAGGACTGATGCTGAAGCTCTAATACTTTGGCCACCTGATTTGAAGAGCCGACTCATTGGAAAAGACCCTGATGCTGGGAAAGACTGTAAGCAGGAGGAGAAGGGAGCAGCAGAGGATGAGATGGTTAGATAGCATCACTGACTCAATGGACATGGATCTGAGCAAACTCCGGGAGATAGTAAACAACAAGGGAGCCTGGCATCTGCAGTTCATGGGGTCACAAAGAGCCAGACACGACTTAGCAACTGAAGAACCACAGAGGATACAAGTATAAAATTTTCATCATTCAGGGATCTAAATTTTGGAGAGGTCTTTCTTCCTACTGTTCTCCCCTACTTCTCTTCCAAAACACTAGTCCCATAAGTTTTAAGATAGTAACAGATGGTCTGAAGGAAAACAATGTTTGCAGGTTTGAAGATCTTTACAAAGTGCGATATTTGAGTAGGATGGTTTAGGACTGAGAATTAGGTGGGCCTCCAAAGATGGCTGTCTCAGAGGGATTCTGCAAGGACTGTGGGCAGTAAATGAGGGGTGTGTGAAGGGCTTGGGCCAGAGCCCGGCAGAGAAAGCAGGCAAACATTAGTTGATGTTGACATTATTATTTTAAGGATTAAGCTAAAGATATGATTATGGTACACATATGTCATGGCATATATCCTCCTCCATAACATATTTGTGGCATATCACTGTCAGTGATCAACCTAGACAGCATATTAAAAAGCAGAGACATTACTTTGCCAACAAAGGTCTGTCTAGTCAAGGTCATGTATGGATGTGAGAGTTGGACTGTGAAGAAAGCTGAGCGACAAAGAATTGATGCTTTTGAACTGTGGTGCTGGAAAAGACTCTTGAGAGTCCCTTGGACTGCAAGGAGATCCAACCAGTCCATCCTAAAGATCAGTCCTTGGTGTTCACTGGAAGGACTGATGTTGAAGCTGAAACTCCAGTACTTTGGCCACCTGATGTGAAGAGCTGGCTCATTGGAAAAGACCCTGATGCTGGGAAAGATTGAGGGCGGGGTTGAGGGGGACAACAGAGGAGGAGATGGTTGGATGTCATCACCAACTCATTGGACATGGGTTTGGGTGAACTCTGGGAGTTGGTGATGGACAGGGAGGCCTGGCATGCTGCAGTTCATGGGGTTGCAAAGAGTTATACACAACTGAGTGACTGAACTGAACTGTCAGAGAGCCCTTACCATACACATTCAATTCATTTAATTCTCACAGCAGCAACGGAGGACTGTGCTAACAGTCTCATTTCACAGGTGGAGAAATAGAATCTTAAAGAAGTAAAGATATTTACCCAAATTCGTGTGGCCAGTAAATGGAAAAGATTAGAATCAAGCATAAGGAATTTTAGAATGAAATACTGCCATTTGCAGCAACATGGATGGATCTCAAGATTATCATATCAAGTGAAGTAAATCAGACAAAAATATATCAAGTATATGCAAAATCTAAAATATGCTATTAATGAATGTATTTACAAAACAAAAATAGACTCACAGATATAGAAAACAAACTCATAGTTACCAAAGAGAAAAAGGTGGAGAAGGATAAATTAAGAGACTGGGATCAGCAGATCCAGATACAAACTATTATACATAAAAGAGACCAACAATAAGGTCCCACTGTACAGCACAAGATATTATATTTGATATCTTGCACTAAAACATAATGGAAAAGAATTTTTAAAAACTTTTAGTAATTGAAGATCTCAAAGTAGTTACTTTCCATGAATCTGGAGTATATACAATAGAACTGTACAATTATTTCAAATGTATGAATTATCTGAATAAATTCACTTTCTAATCTTTTCTGCCCGCTGAAAATGTGTAAAATTTCTAGTCAACTTTCTAGGGTGATGAAAAATGTCACTTTCTTGGTCCCTATCTTACCCTGCTCTTTTCCTCAGTTTAGATCAATTCTCAACAGTTCGGCATTTCCACTGAGGAATGTGCAAGGGGTAAGACCAGACTCCAAGGTCTTCCTGTAGCCTTCTGACAGCTTGAGTGGCACACTGTGGGTAGGGCAGCTTGGGACTTTTGGATGCAATGACAAGTGTTTATCTGCCTGTGTCACTGGCTTAATCAGTTCAGACATTCGATTGGGGCTCTCAGACTGGTCTTCTGGATATTAAGACAACACACATATTAGTTTGATCTTGCAAAACATGACATAAATTTTCAAGTTTTATAAAAATAGTGAAAGACCTTACTTCCATCAATTACTTTTTTTAACATGAAGTTCTAGTCTATTGAAAGATTAGTCCTATATATTTCAAACTCTTCCACTCTAAATTTTTCTCAAATAATCCTGACAAACAAATGACTCTTCTTCTATGTTCTATAAAGCGTCATTCATTCAATATTTCTGTATTTGTAGAGGCAACAATTACTGAGTGAAATAGAATACAGAAAAGACATATGGGATTAAAAGCAAACATACCAACTCAAATATGACCAGAACACAAGGCCTACCATTGGAGGGTTATAAAAATTACAGAAAATGTGTGCCTGTGCATACAAGACTTTCTGGCACCTAGTAGGTGTTCAATAAATGAGTGGTGAACGCTTCCACTCCCGTGTACCCACATTGCATTGATGTGGACACACCAGCAGAGGGAGCTCACGGTGCTGTGAGGTTGGATCAGCAGCGTTCCTTTAGCTCTGTAAGCCAAAGAGCCCCTTGTTCTTATTTCTTACTGCTAAGTCATTTCAGTCGTGTCCGACTCTTCGTGACCCCATGGACTGCAGCTCACCAGGCTCCTCCATCCATGGGATTTTCCTGGCAAAAGTACTGGAGAGGGGTGCCATCGCCTTCTCACTAGATGATGATTATTATATTAAACTGTGTACTTTTCCCACACATCTAAGAAAATGTGGTGGTGGTGTTTCGAAAAGGTAACAGTGATGTTCATGAATTTAACAGCTAAAACAATAATTGAGTAATGGAAAGTAAACCACTTCAGTTCTAGAGGAGATATGGGACATGAAAGTACTAAACTTCCGAGAGCATTTCCACCAACCATCTAGTGGCACTCAAGGATCGAAACATCAAATTAATATCAAAATTAGAAACAATTCTTGATGTATCTTTAAGTGTCATGCTCTTAGACTTTGTAATACAAATCTGATAATTATGGATAATCATGCTCAGTTTATATAAGAATAGTTCCTATAATCATAGGCCTGAAAAAACCAGCTATTCCAGTCTTCTAGGTCATTTTATTTTAATTATAATTTTTATTTTATAACTTTATTTATTTTACTTTGTTGTATTTAGGAAGAGTTCCACACAGAGGTGAATGCATTCAGGCAGCAGAGTCAAGCCTGATGGTTGCAAATTTATAAATCTGGTTTGATCCTGAGTCCTTACTAGACTTCTGAACCCTAGAAAACCATTCTGCTTGTGAGCCTGAATCTAAGATAAGGGTTTCCCTTTAAGTGCCTTGGGTCCAAACTTCTTCACATTCCTATAGAAAACCTATACAAGTCTTTTTACTAAGTAAGCAGAAAAATGTACAGCAACTGATATATCCTTCGAGCATAATATAAAAAAGGAATATTGTCTTATAATAACTATTAAAATAACACTTATTAAATGCTTCCCATGTAATAGGCACACTTTTAACATATATGAACATATATATTCATTTAATTTTTCTTATACCCCTTAAAGGGGGGTATTATTATCATTATCCCAATTTTATAGATGGAGAAGCTGAAAGAAAGGGAGAATAAGCATCTTGTCCAAAGTCACTAAACCTATAAGTGGGGGAAGGAAAGAGCCAAGCCCACACTGTCATCCACTACCCTATACTACTTTACAGTGATTTGCTATGAGTATTTCACCATTAATCAGTGAATGAATCCAAGTATTGGCACTATTAATAATCCTATTCTAATTCTATTTCTAATTTATATTTTAACATCCAACATTAGAAAATAAGGAAAAACAACTCTCTGTTTCCATGGTTTTCAACTAATCTCTTAGACTTAAGGAGTCATTTAAAAAAGCATCACTAATATACCATTTCATTTGAAAAAGTATCACTAATATTATAGATACTGTTCTTCTTTGAAACAAAAACAGTATAAAAATGTGAACAGAAAAGGGAAACCTGCCCTCACTTAATGCTCACTGGTCAATAATGATGTTCTGAGCTTGGTTTTGGGTAGGATGGAGGAGGAGGTCAGGATGATAATAAAGCTCAAAAATATGAGAAAAGTAAAAATCAGTCAGGGAGTCCATGGCATCGTTCTGAACCAGTCAGTGTAGGATCAGACCGAGATGAGGGGTTCCTGACAACAGAGGACAACTTTTCATTCAAAGTTTAAAGGAGGGGGATAAGATGTTGCAGAAACAATGCAACAGTGATTTTCAGACAAAATAATGATATTATAATAAATACTAAAAAATGGTCCCAAGAGAACAGAGAATAGCATTGAGGTTAGGTAGACCCAGAATGATTTCACAGAGGGTAGATCTGACAAGAGACTTCTACCTAAAATATAATTTTAAAAGGACATGCCTAATGCACTTCTCATAATATTTCCAGCAAAAGAGATTTGACAACTATGTCTATACTCTGAACAATTCATTGTGAATTACAGTATTTCATAGCAATTATATGAAAGAGATGACTAATCATTTGTTTAAAATCCTTAGGGATAAACTGAGGACATCAGAACCAACACATGGCATTACTGAACCCAGTCCTGTCCCCTGCAAGTCCACTTCCATATTCTAATTTGATATTGCCAACTACTCCTAAAATTAAAATTCCCCCGGTTTTAAAGACAGTCCATTCTAGACTTCCTGTCTCAGGAGTGCATATTCTTTAGACTGTCCAATGTGAGTGGGCAGAGTCTGGAAAGCAAGGCTGGCCTACACCTCTGGGAACAATGCTGAAACATACAGCAAATCCCAGAAGACCCCATCCACATCTGAGAAGTGTACCCATCCATTTCTCATTCATTGAGACTCTACTCTGTGCTCATCAAAACTGGCCAGAACTGACTCGATTACTCATGTCCGTTGTTCCAAAATACTTTCATTACCCAGCTTCTTCTCCCTATTGTACATATCTATCATTATGCTTGTGACGTTTCTCATAAGTACTTATCTGTTTACCTGTTATTCCTGAAACTGAGTTCTTTGAAGGCTTTAGGCATCTTGGCCAACTTTCTATTCCAAGTACCAACATAAGTAATGCATAATATTTATTTAATAAATGAAGGAAGAACCCGAGGAAGAACTCTTCCTTTAGTAAAGGAAGAGTTGATATCTGGCACCAATATTTTTTCATTTCTCATCCCTCTGAAGTCTGGCATTACCACTAAAACAGGTCTTTCCAAGGCTCTTAACAAACCAATTATTTCTAAATCCAAAGAATCCTCCTAGGCTCTTACCTAGATTGACCTCTTTTGATATGCCAACCACTCACCTCTTCTCAAAATCTCCCATTCTTCAACTTCCATAAGACCACATTGACCTGATTCCCTGGCTCCCCTTCGGCTTTTCTTCCTCAGTCTGTTTTTCTGGCTCTTTTTTTTATCTAATGGTTCTTAACCATGGACAAATACTGGAGTCATCTGGGGGCTTCTGGAAACTCCCAATGCCCTACTAAGGATTCTTCACCCAACTCCAATGTGTGTGGGTGAAGCTTTTCCACACCACCACCAAGAAATTCTCTGATACTAGGTGGGGGTCCTGAAATCTAACTTGTAATTATATTATCTACCTGGAGATAATGTCAGATCCCACCAATTAAGGATTCAGTTCTGCAAGCTCCTTGACAAAGGTCTGAGTAATCATTTTTTAAATTTAACTCCAGAAGCAAAAGCAACAAAAGCAAAAATCAATAAGTGAGACTACATCATACTACCAAGTTTCTGCACAGTAAAGGAAACCATCAACAAGACGAAAAAGCAACCTACTGAATGAGAGACAATATGGAGAACTATATAAAAACATGCCCAGCATCACTGATCATCAGGGAAATGCAAATCAAAATCACAAGGAGCTATCACCTCACACCTGTTAGAATGGCTATTGTCAAAAAAGACAAGAGATAGCCAATGTTAGTGAGGGTGTGGAGAAAAAGGCTGCGCATTGTTGGTGGGAATGTAAATTGGGGCAGCCACTATGGAAATAGCATGGAGGTTCCTCAAAAACTTAAAAATTGAACTACCATAGTTCTAACAATTCTGACAATACTTTTGGGTACATATCCAAAGAAAAGGAAAACACAACTAAAAATAGCATAATGTACCCCCCCCCATATTTACTGCAGTATTATCTGTAATAGCCAAGATGGGAAATAACCTAAGTGTTCAATGAAGAGTGAGTGAATGAAGAACTGCAGTCTATATATATGTGCAATGGGGTATTATTCAACCATAGAAAAGAATGTGATCTTGTCTGCAACAACATGACTGAGCCCTGATGGCATTATGCTAAGTGCACTAAGTCAGAGAAAGATAAATGCTCTATGATCTCCCTTATATGTGGGATCTAAAAAAAAAAAAGCTCAGAGAGAGAACAGATATGTGGCTGCCAGAGGTGGGGGCAGGGAGGGAGAAATGGGTGAAGGAAACCAAAAGGTAAAAAAAGAAAAAAGTAAATACAGTACATTACTGAACAACCCTGAAAACTACCTTACTATCACCCAGCAATTTGTGATTATCTTCTATAGGACTAGGAAATTTAGGCAACTTTAATAAATTCACATAAAACTTTCTCAATGGGTAACGGAACTTTTAGAAGAAACTTGAAAGTTAAAAATGCACTGGGAGTATGTTTAACAGTTGATTTCACAATACATGAAATATTTTGAAAACACTACTTTCTTTCCATATCACCCCCTAGCACATGTTTCAGATGTCAATCTCGAGTCCACTGGCTATTGAAGTTTCCATCAATGTTTTCCTTTGGTTTGATTAATTTACACGTGTGGCTCACAGAACTCAAGAGAACCATTTTACTCACTAGATTATCAGTTTATTATAAAAGGAGTAACTTAGGAACAGCTGGATGGAAGACACACACGGGGCAAGACATGGGAAACCTGAAGGGGGCTCCCAGGCCCTCTCTGAATGCATTACTAGTCCTAAAGCCCCATATGTTCAGAAGTCCTGTCCTTGTGGGCGTTTATAGTGGTTTCATTGCATAGCCATGAGTGATTAAACCACTGGCCATTGGCAACTGCTTCAGCCTCCAGCCCCTCTTCTCCTGCTGGTGTCAGGGGGATAGGTAAGAAAGTTCCAATCCTCTGAACATACAGTGTGCTCTGCTGGCAACCAGTCACAACCTTCGGTCCTAAAGCCACCTCATTAACGTAACAAAAGACATATTTATCACTCTAGAAAACTCCAAGGGTTCTAGGATCACTGTGCCAGAAATGGGGTTGAAGACCAAATATATATTCTTACTATAAATCACAATATCTAACCTAGCTAGACCCACTCCCAGAGACTTTATGAGTTTAGGAGAAGGCCACCAGCACTGGGCTTCTTAAAGCTTGGCAGAAGAATCCAGGTGCAGCTACAGTTGACCAATATTGTTCAAGCTGCTTCTCAAATGGCAGGAGTCCTATGGGATCTCTTCTGGGTCCAGTGATCCATTTAACCTAGAACGGTCCCAGGTTAAACTCATTAACTTCCATGGCTTTGATTACCATCTCTATGCCAATTACCTTCAACTCTGAACTGCCTATATAGACCTCTCCTGCCCGCCAGGCCCATACATCAAGCTGATTACCAGGTATCTATTTTTACATCTCACGGGACATAGCACCATCATCTGTTCAACAACCCAAGTCAGAACCTTGGGTAACATCTTTGAAATCTTCTTCCTGTTCATCTCGCTCATTTACTAATTACAAAGTCCAGGTCACAGAGACCCGCTCTGCAGACAAACAGCAGATTTCACCAGTGACTAAATCAACGGCCAGGACAGGCACCGTGGACCTCCTGCAGATCTTTCCAGCTCTTGTCCCACACGTATTAGTGTTCACTGATACCTGGGTTCTGCCATACTCCCTTTTCCCTGCCCCGGAGGAGCCCAGGAACCACCCTAACAGCCAGCCCAGGCCTCTGCGGCTACCCTGGTGGGAGAGGCTAGCCAACTGAGCTCCTCCTTGTACCCACCAAAGCCAAAGTCCATGACACCTGCCTCCACCCCAGTGGCTGATGTCACCCTCAGGCCAGGCTCAACATTTGGGCGTGCAGCTGAGAGCCTGCAGGTCACCAGCCTGCTGCCCATCATCCCGCTTCACTGCTGTGCACACATCCGGGGAGGGCACACTAATAGCCGGGGTCCCTGTAGTTTCCTGTGGTCTGCATCAGACCCTGCCTCTGTCACTGCTGAGCACCACCATGCCCGCTAGAGCCAACACCTCCCTCTGTGCATCTGTGCCCCCAGCCCAACACCCAGCCCCAGCCTCCACGGCACTGTGCACACCCGGAGGAAGAGTGGGTGACCGCAAAAGACCATGGTGACAGCCAGTGCTTCTGCAGCTGCCAGCGAATTCGCCAACTTGTAACACAATAATCCCTGCTCGCTTCTCTAGTCTACACTGCTTCACATGCCACGATTCAATTGTATGCTCTTTTCTTTCCGTCCAAAGATATCGCCCTCTCAAAGACTTCAGGGTGCTCATACACGCTTTGCTCTGTCTAGCACCCTTTCCCATAACCTCTTCCTCTGAGATAACTGATTTTTTGCCTAAGTTTTCCACTAGAATTCCTTAGGAAGACATTGTCTTATTTTCCTAACTAGATTAGATTGTTTCACCATACTTTCCTATAATAACCCAGCCTATAGACTGCTTCCCTGGTGGCTCAGAGGTTAAAGCGTCTGCTTGCAATGCAGGAGACCTGGGTTTGATCCCTAGGTCGGGAAGATCCTGTGGAAAAGGAAATGGCAACCCACTCCAGTATTCTTGCCTGGAGAATCCCATGGACGGAGGAGACTGGTAGGCTACAGTCCAAGGGGTCACAAACAGTCGACACGACTGAGCAACTAAACTATAAACTGCAAACCCCTTGAGGCAAGGGCCGTGTTTCTTTTGTGAGCTCAGGTTCCATTACTTAGGCATCCCTCAGGAAATGACCAAATGGACCAATGACCCACACGCCCAATGCATCACCATACCTGGCCCAAGAACTGTGGCCAAGGGGAGATATTTTTTAGCCATTAGAAATATCACCCAGTGGTCAAGTAAATTTTTGGCAATAAATAAAATGCATTTTAGAAAACCTCATCTCTCAAACCAGGAGAAAGCCATTCTTTTAGAGGTGGTGTATGGGAAATTATTGGAAATCAGGAAACTTAATTCTTTTAATATGATAGTTTATGAATCTCTCTCTTAATGTTGTGCATAATTAGCATAACAAACCTCTGTTCAACAATGATTTTTCAAAATGACCAGTCTGTGTCAACATCAGCTTCATAAGCTACAATTTAAAGAGTATTACAAATAAGAAAGAAAAGTTATTAAGAACATATTTGATGTTTCAATAGTGAGTGGTCTGTCTTTTAATGTTAAGCTAATAATTCCTACATATCAGGCAGAAGTGAGAATGAGGTAATCATTAGTTAAATGATACAGATGCTAATTAACTTAACCTCTTCCAAATAGGTTATATAATTTCCAGAAAGAAATCTGAAGGGAAATAATGATGACTAACTTGTAATAAACCGTTGTTCTCGCTAGTAAGAAAAAGAGGGACAAGAAGGGAGCTTAAAGGTCTAGTAATTATACAACACTGATCTAGAAAAGTGAAAATCCTATTTACTTTACATATAGACATTGGGAAAGCACTTGCTAAAAAGTCAGTGTTATTTTACATAGGGATGTCATGTGTTTCTAAAACAGTGCTCTCCAATAGAAACATAATGCAAGTTACAGATGAAATAATTTTTATACTAGTCACATTAAAAAGTAACAAGGATAAGCAAACTTAATGTTAATATTTTCTTTAACCTAATGCATCTAAAATATTCTCATTTAAATATTCAATCAATATTAATTTCAAACTATTTATTTCAACATATGGTCAACACCTAAAAAATCAAGAGATTATAAGATGTGTATAAGAGACAGGAAGAATCCAGGTTGCAGCTACAGTTGACCAATATTGTTCAAGCTGCTTCTCAAATGGCAGGAGTCCTATGGGATCTCTTCTGGGTCCAGTGATCCATTTAACCTAGAACGGTCCCAGGTTAAACTCATTAACTTCCATGGCTTTGATTACCATCTCTATGCCAATTACCTTCAACTCTGAACTGCCTATATAGACCTCTCCTGCCCGCCAGGCCCATACATCAAGCTGATTACCAGGTATCTATTTTTACATCTCACGGGACATAGCACCATCATCTGTTCAACAACCCAAGTCAGAACCTTGGGTAACATCTTTGAAATCTTCTTCCTGTTCATCTCGCTCATTTACTAATTACAAAGTCCAGGTCACAGAGACCCGCTCTGCAGACAAACAGCAGATTTCACCAGTGACTAAATCAACGGCCAGGACAGGCACCGTGGACCTCCTGCAGATCTTTCCAGCTCTTGTCCCACACGTATTAGTGTTCACTGATACCTGGGTTCTGCCATACTCCCTTTTCCCTGCCCCGGAGGAGCCCAGGAACCACCCTAACAGCCAGCCCAGGCCTCTGCGGCTACCCTGGTGGGAGAGGCTAGCCAACTGAGCTCCTCCTTGTACCCACCAAAGCCAAAGTCCATGACACCTGCCTCCACCCCAGTGGCTGATGTCACCCTCAGGCCAGGCTCAACATTTGGGCGTGCAGCTGAGAGCCTGCAGGTCACCAGCCTGCTGCCCATCATCCCGCTTCACTGCTGTGCACACATCCGGGGAGGGCACACTAATAGCCGGGGTCCCTGTAGTTTCCTGTGGTCTGCATCAGACCCTGCCTCTGTCACTGCTGAGCACCACCATGCCCGCTAGAGCCAACACCTCCCTCTGTGCATCTGTGCCCCCAGCCCAACACCCAGCCCCAGCCTCCACGGCACTGTGCACACCCGGAGGAAGAGTGGGTGACCGCAAAAGACCATGGTGACAGCCAGTGCTTCTGCAGCTGCCAGCGAATTCGCCAACTTGTAACACAATAATCCCTGCTCGCTTCTCTAGTCTACACTGCTTCACATGCCACGATTCAATTGTATGCTCTTTTCTTTCCGTCCAAAGATATCGCCCTCTCAAAGACTTCAGGGTGCTCATACACGCTTTGCTCTGTCTAGCACCCTTTCCCATAACCTCTTCCTCTGAGATAACTGATTTTTTGCCTAAGTTTTCCACTAGAATTCCTTAGGAAGACATTGTCTTATTTTCCTAACTAGATTAGATTGTTTCACCATACTTTCCTATAATAACCCAGCCTATAGACTGCTTCCCTGGTGGCTCAGAGGTTAAAGCGTCTGCTTGCAATGCAGGAGACCTGGGTTTGATCCCTAGGTCGGGAAGATCCTGTGGAAAAGGAAATGGCAACCCACTCCAGTATTCTTGCCTGGAGAATCCCATGGACGGAGGAGACTGGTAGGCTACAGTCCAAGGGGTCACAAACAGTCGACACGACTGAGCAACTAAACTATAAACTGCAAACCCCTTGAGGCAAGGGCCGTGTTTCTTTTGTGAGCTCAGGTTCCATTACTTAGGCATCCCTCAGGAAATGACCAAATGGACCAATGACCCACACGCCCAATGCATCACCATACCTGGCCCAAGAACTGTGGCCAAGGGGAGATATTTTTTAGCCATTAGAAATATCACCCAGTGGTCAAGTAAATTTTTGGCAATAAATAAAATGCATTTTAGAAAACCTCATCTCTCAAACCAGGAGAAAGCCATTCTTTTAGAGGTGGTGTATGGGAAATTATTGGAAATCAGGAAACTTAATTCTTTTAATATGATAGTTTATGAATCTCTCTCTTAATGTTGTGCATAATTAGCATAACAAACCTCTGTTCAACAATGATTTTTCAAAATGACCAGTCTGTGTCAACATCAGCTTCATAAGCTACAATTTAAAGAGTATTACAAATAAGAAAGAAAAGTTATTAAGAACATATTTGATGTTTCAATAGTGAGTGGTCTGTCTTTTAATGTTAAGCTAATAATTCCTACATATCAGGCAGAAGTGAGAATGAGGTAATCATTAGTTAAATGATACAGATGCTAATTAACTTAACCTCTTCCAAATAGGTTATATAATTTCCAGAAAGAAATCTGAAGGGAAATAATGATGACTAACTTGTAATAAACCGTTGTTCTCGCTAGTAAGAAAAAGAGGGACAAGAAGGGAGCTTAAAGGTCTAGTAATTATACAACACTGATCTAGAAAAGTGAAAATCCTATTTACTTTACATATAGACATTGGGAAAGCACTTGCTAAAAAGTCAGTGTTATTTTACATAGGGATGTCATGTGTTTCTAAAACAGTGCTCTCCAATAGAAACATAATGCAAGTTACAGATGAAATAATTTTTATACTAGTCACATTAAAAAGTAACAAGGAATAAGCAAACTTAATGTTAATATTTTCTTTAACCTAATGCATCTAAAATATTCTCATTTAAATATTCAATCAATATTAATTTCAAACTATTTATTTCAACATATGGTCAACACCTAAAAAATCAAGAGATTATATATATTTTATACATATATACATGTCTGAATTTTTTTTGTACTAAGTCTTCAATATCCAGATGTAATCTGTATTATAGGACCTCTCACTACAAAGTGGGCTTCCCTGGTGGCTCAGAGGTTAAAGCATCTGCCTGCAATGCGGGAGACCTGGGTTCAATCCCTGGGTCGAGAAGATCCCCTGGAGAAGGAAATGGCAGTCCACTCCAGTATTCTTGCCTGGAGAATCCCATGGACGGAGAAGCCTAGTAGGTTACAGTCGACGGGGTCACAAAGAGTCGGACATGACTGAGCAACTTCACCTCACCTCACCTCACTACAAAGTAGCCACATTTCATGTACTCAATAGCCATATGTAGTTTATGGTTACTATATTAGACAATAATTATATAATTTTATGTATTTTGTATGCACTTCATATACATTATATAACAAAATTATAACTTTTATTATCCAGACAAGTGTGCATTTGTTCGTCTGTACGTGCATACAAACACACATGTATAATGCTATTAGTAGCTATCAGTATAAAGCTACTGGCAGCAAGTTAAAAATAATGAAAGCTCTCGAGAGTATGTCTTTTGAAAGATGAAATAAAGACAATCTTTTTAATACAATTTTACAGTCATTTACATATTATCTTCTACCTTCAAATATTGGTGACCATGAATGGACTATCATTAAATACATAAACAAAGTCATTACTTGCAATGCCTTAATTTAGCAACCGTGTTCAGTTTCCTTTTAAAAAAAAAACCTAGCAAGGATGCAGAGCACCTTGGCAGAAAACCAACTGAAACTGGAAATCACTATGGCCTCCCGAGACATAGAGTCTTCACGGACAAGTTTGGATTCAGACCTCCTATAGGCAGACTGCCTTCCTCTGGTTCACAGAGGGCAGAACCAAGGAAGTGAGCGGGAAAACACCTCTTAGGTAGGCAGGGAGGTGGAATGAGCCTGTCTGCACGCAGGAAGAAATACGTCCCTTCTACAGTCAATTCACTTCACTAAAAGGGGTACCTGACTCTCAACAGCTCATCCCCTTAACATCTGAGATAAACAGGCATTTGCTGCTCACTTCTGATTATGACTACACTGAACATGCCACAGTATGGGCCAACATTATGCACAACAGAGAAGGGGGGTCAGGAGGTAGGGAGGAGGGTACTGACGTCCTCTTTTGAAGGAAGGAATCTGAATGAAACTGCAAATCTTAGACCTGAAGACTAGTCCATGTATACACACTTTGAATTGTACAGGAGATGAGCATTATTTTAAGAGATCTTTTAACTTCATTTCCTTGATAGCAAATCAGGACATGAATAAAAGAAAACATCCTATGACATGGATATCATAGCTCAATATTTAGTTATTATAAGATATTTTTGGTTGAGCCAACAAAAAATATTTTTTCACTGTGCTTCAACTGTTGTCTTTTCATTTATATATTTAACTTTTGGTTTCATCTATTAATTGTCTGTATTTATAACCTCACCATGCCTATAACAGATAACATGCAGATATAGATTCAAGTAGAAAACAGAGATAAAAATAAACTAATATATTTTTAATATAAATTTATTTATTTTAACTGGAGGTTAATTACTTTACAATAGTCTTACACTGTTGGTGGGAATGCAAACTAGTACAGCCACTATGGAGAACACTGTGGAGATTCCTTAAAAAACTAGAAATAGAACTGCCTTATGACCCAGCAATCCCACTGCTGAGCGTACACACCGAGGAAACCAGAATTGAAAGAGACACAGGTACCTCAATGTTCATCGCAGCACTGCTTATAATAAACTAATATTTTTTGAAAGTCAGTTAAATGTAAGATAGTGAGCTAAGCATTGTCCATACATCAGAGACAGAACAACTAAAACCATCTTATACAGATGATAGTGTGTATTTTTTCCTTGACAATTCTTCATAAAGAATACTACATAATCTACAAATCTGAGAATTTTAAAAAGCCTTTAGTTACCAATTTATTGTTTCCAGTGTTAACTTTCTAGACATTATCCTCAACCCCTTATTTTACAGCTTCAAGTTACTTCTGAGATTGCTCTGAATTGAAATGTACAATTTCTTCATATAAGGAAGATACATTGTTTAAAATGTTATATAAGAAGTAATTTCAGTCAACTCTTTTGCAAATGTTCAAAGATGTTCAAATGTTCTATTACTATAGCCATCAGTGTTTCTACCAGTTGACTGACTAGAAATCTTGTCATCTGCCTTTCACCTCGGTAAACACCTTTTTTATTGATCCAAAATCTTAAAGTTGAAAATATCCTTTTGACTTATCACTTCTAGTTAATTCTCTTATTTACCAATCAGGTTGATAACAATCAAGCTTTTACTTTGCTTTATTCATTTATCCACCCAATAAATCTTTACTTAGTGCATGTTTGCTGTACATTTACCATGCACACATTTCTCCATGGATATGTCTGGAGTCACTTCCTATGTTCCACGTGTCCAGAGAATTTAGGCTTTCCTACAATTTTGACAGATTATCTTAAATTTTAATACAATATTGTGACCGGATCTTTCCAGTTAAATATAGCCATCTAGAAATAGATCCAGTGCCATTCCAGACAGGAAGTAGGGGATAAATACCAGTGGTTGTAATGTCATGAATCAGGAAACTATGACAGGACAGCAAAATAAAACATTTCCCTCCCAAGACCTTGTCAAGATCCTCTGGCAGATCAAAGCTGTCTGCTCTGCTCCCTAATTCTCATCCCTCAAGTCTCTTAGGAAAAGTCAATTATGCTTTGCAGAGTTATTCCAAATGCATAGCTCTGTAAATGTGTTATGCTTTCCTAGTCTGCCTTTTGGGATGGAAGATGCCTAATAAAAGGGTGGGACTTACTCTACACAGTGCAGACAACTCCTAAACTCTTATGGATGCTCTCTGAGTCAAAAATAAAATTCCATTATGTGCATATTGTATTTGAATTTACTGTCAATGAAGGGGAGAAGTATTCCAGTTTGAAAAAAAGCAAAGACTACTATGTAAAACAAGGGGAGAGGGTATTAAAGATGCAGTGATTAACTTATCCATGGATAAGCCCATGGATAATAAAGATAAATAGAAAAAAGGTACTAAGTTATTCACCATTCACAGGTGACTCACCAGCTCAGCAGACACTACGTTGGACTCTTAGTGAATTTTATATGGATGGAAGATGTATATATGACTGGAAATGGCTTGGACTTTGGACCCAAGCAGGCCTTTTCCAGTGGTCATGTATGGATGTGAGAGTTGGAGTATAAAGCTGAGCACTGAAGAACTGATGCTTTTGAACTGTGGTGTTGGAGAAGACTCTTGAGAGTCCCTTGGACTGCAAGAAGATCAAACCAGTGAATCCTAAAGGAAATCAGTCCTGAATATTCATTGCAAGGACTGATGCTGAAGCTGAAAAACTCCAATATTTTGGCCATCTGATGCGAAGAATTGACTCATTGGAAAAGACCCTGATCCTGGGAAAGATTGTAGGCTGGAGGAAAAGGAGACGACAGAGGATGAGATGGTTGGACGGCCTCACCCACTGGATGGACACGAGTGTGAGCAAGCTCCAGGAGTCGGTAATAGACAGGGAAGCCTGGCATGCTGCAGTCCGTGGGGTCGCAAAGAGTTGGACACAACTGAGTGACTGAACTGAACTCAGGCCTGACTTTGACTTGTAGTCCCATCTTCCACTCACTAGCTGAGTAACTTTAGAAAAAGTCCTTGCAACACACTGAACCACAGAGTCCTCACATGTAAAATAAGAACATCGCCACCCAACACATAGGGCAGTTCCTAACAATGTTTGAAGCAATATAGGGTCTGAATTAATATTAGTTCCCCTTTCTTCCCTCATGTGTCTGTGATAAGCAAATTTGCTGTTGACTTTTAAACATGAATTTTCTTCCCTTCCCCAACAGAATGCATTTTTCAAATTGTCACAAATCTAAGAAGAGACATTAAGAAATCAAGAGTCTTTGAAGAGAAAAATTAATAATTATACATTTAACCTCATTTTATTAATACTTATATTAACAGTGGAGATGCCAATTTTTTCTTGTGCTCTCCTTTTATATTTCATATCTTAAGTAAAACTATATTATTTTCTTTTTAAGTCCTTAGGCTAAATGACAGGGTATGGGATCAATTCCAACTGCTATTCCTGATCTGCCCCTTAGCCTGTTCTTTAACAAGGTTGATAGGTCAAAGATGGAAATAAAATTCTCAAGTCTTGGCTTCGCTGAATCCTGTCATTAATGTGCTGAGAGATTTTAAGATGTGTTTTACACATGGTGGGCGGGGGCAGGAGGAGGGAGAGGGAGAGGTGAAGAGAAGGTCTAAGGAGGTGTAAGAAATTTTCCTCTACTTAGTTTTGTCAGAATACTGCAATCACTGTCATAAGTAAAAGGGAGAAAAACACTGACAGAAAGGAGACCTCTTTTATGTTAAGAAAGGAACATGGTGTTAACAGTGAAAATCATTCCCTTTAAATGAGAATAGGGAATACTAGTTTTTTCCAGGACTTGTCTACCGTGGGGTCCACACGAGTGGGGTGAGGGCTTACTAGCTCCCGTCCTCAGATCCCACTCACCTAGCTGGAGCTGTTCGCAGGTCCTGGCTGGATTCTTCCCAATCTTGCATTTGTAAATCGCCCCAGGTTGACCACTGAAGTGTTGGAGAGCCAGTTGGCAGTGGGCGCCCCCACTACGAGCCTAAGAAGAGAAAGGCGCACGTGGGTGCAGATGTTAGCCTTGCTGCCCACTAAACCCCGGGTCTCCCCAGAGGCAGCCGGGCCGCTCCCGCCGCCTCTTCCTCCGCCCACCACCCCAGCACTCAACCCGCCACCCCAAACTTCAGGGCCTGGCGCCAGAACGCACCCCGGCTGCTGCCACCCCAAGATGGGGTGCTTCGTTTCCCAAGCACGTCTCCAGCGAGCTGGGTTCCCTCCTGCCTTCTCTAGGGGGAGGAAAGTTGGAATCAGGCAGGGAATCCCGGAGGCGCTTTTTGCTAGCTGCTCTGAGATGCCAAAGGCTCCCGCGTCCGACCCTACTCACCATCGGTTCGCCCCGTGGCTGTGCAGCGCCACCGAGTAGCCGAACAGGGTGTTGGGGGGTCCCTTGTAGAGCAGCGCACTCTCCGTGTCCACGTTGTAGGGGCGCCCGGTCGGGACTCCTGAGCACAACAGAAATATCACCGCCTCCCAGACGGCGGCCCCTCGGGGGCCCGGCCCTCGCCTTGCTTCCACAGCCATGCGCTCTCGGAGGGGAACATTCAACACTGAACCGCCACTCTCCGTCCCAAAGTTGCGCGGGATGCGACGGCTGGCCGAGGGGAAGGGCGCCCCAAGAGAAGAGGCTCAGCGTGTCCGGCGCCGGCGGGCCGGAGGGAAGAAGAGAGGGAGGAGGGCAGGGACCAAGGGAGGGAGGGGAAGTCGGGCTGCGGCGGGCGGAGCAATCCTCGGTGGCAAGGGATGCGACGCGCCCGCCGAGCCCCACGCCGGTTTCTGCGGCCGGGAGGTGCGGTGATCGTGAGTCCCGGGGCGCGGGCCTCTGGGTGGGGTGCCGGGCGTGGTGCGGAGTCGCAGGACCCAGCGCTGACTCCCGGCACGCGTGACTGTAGGGGGCGCTAGGGGACCTTGGCTGCGCAGCGCGCGCCCAGGCCGGGCCTCCCGGCCCTGCAGGGTTGAGCTGGATGGGGCCAAGGCTTCGCCTTTAACCGCGGTTGGGACCTCAGTCCTACCGACCGCGCACGCCCCACTGTGAGCGTTGACGCTCCTGCCCGGTGTGGCCACAGACCTGAGCACCGCAGGGACTGCGAAGGAACTGTCCTGAACCTTCGTTGCTAATTCAGCACTACACCTGGTGTGGGGGGTAGGGGGTTAATAAGCAACCACTAGAAAAATTAACCAGGGAGCCACACACACACACACACACACACACACACACACACACACACACACACACACACACAGAACACTCCCTGAAGGCACCCAAGACACATTTTGGTGAAAAAGACGTTATGGTATTTAAGACTTTCACTTCCTTCCTCCCCTTAGTTCCTCTTTAGTCCCGGGCTGCTGGCTTGGAGCCGTGGCTCTAGCTGAAAGGCAGTCAGGGGCAGAAGGTTTAGGTTGTGGCCTTGTTCAAGGGCCAGGTTGGGGTAAGGAAACATTCACTTGCCTCGTTTCGACTGATTCTTTCCTCCGGTTCGTGATGCTGCCCCTCTCCACACATCCGCTCAGGTCCACCGGATACACGAGCCATCGGGACTTAGGTCAAGACAGACACCATAATGAGCCTCTGAAAATGTGCTAGGGAACCACAGCACACCACACTAAACTGGGTTTGACTCTCGTCCTGATTAAGCCAGGTGTACCTCAAGTTTCTTTCTAATGCAGCTGGATAGCCATAGATGATTAGAGTGGTATTTGCAGGAGATGCAGGTCTAGATATTATTTGGGTTTCCCTGGTGGCTCAGATGGTAAATAGTTAGCCTGCAATGCAGGAAACCAGGGGTTGATCCCTGGGTCGGGAAGATCCCCTAGAGAGAGGAATGGAAAGTAAGAACAAAAGAAGAAAAAGCTTTCGTCAAATAGTGTGTGTGTGTGTGTGTGTGTGCGCGCGTGCGTACACATGCACGTGCACATTAAAACCACACTGAAATAGTACCTCTCAAGTTGTAAAAGTAGACACATGATTAAAATACTTGTTCATTTGTTTAGCGTATTAATTGAGCAGGCATTTTGCCAGGCCCACAGGATGCCATAGTGAACAAGGCAGGGCAAGTTTTCAGGAAAAATTTCAGCTAGGTGTTAGACAAATGTTCATTGACTGGAGAAAGTTCTGGACGTTTTAGGGACACTTAGAGTTGAAGGAGAAGCACAGTTGTTAGGCTAATCACTTTGAGAGAAAAGATGAAGGGCAACAGGGCCGGGCAGAGGAATGGGAAGAGATGGCCTTTGCTAGAGTGGTTAGCGGCTCCCGTGCGGGATAGTACCATATGAGGTGGACTAGGGATGTGCGGACACATTGTGAAGCTCCTAAGCCAGTTTAAGAATTTATAATTCTGTGCTGGAGCTAGTAGGCAGCTGTTGGAGGACTGGTCTTGGTCAGCTGTGTTTCAGAAGTGTGAAGAAAAAGCTGAAGACAGAAAGCCTAACTTTGCGGCTTCTGCAGTAGTGAGTGGCGAGATGAGAGTGGCCTGAACTAGGAAGGAACAGAAAAAGGTTTCAAGAGATAGCTGAGGGTAGAACCCAGCAGGATTTGGTGACTGGGGCTTCCCTTATGCTCAGTGGTAAAGAACCCACCTGCCAATGCAGAGGACAAGGGTTTGGGTTTGATTCCTGGATCTGGAAGATTCCCTAGAGAAAGGAATAGCTATCCACTCCAGTATTCTTGCCTGGGATATCCCATGGACAGAGGAGCCTGGCAGGCTATCTATAGTCCATGGGGTTGCAAAGCATCGGACACAATTTTGCAACTAAATAACAACAGAATTAGGTGACAGTATTGGTAAATAGGAATGTGGGGCTGAGACGAAGGAGTCAGGATGCCCAAGTTTCAAGTTTGGGATCTGGGAATATGATGCTAATTCACAGAGAAAAACACTAGGGGAATAAGGTTATGCGTGTGTGTGTGTGTGTGTGTGTGTGTGTGTATGCGAGAGAGAGAGAGAGAGAGAGAGAGAGAGAGAGAGAGAGAGAGAGAGAGAGAGAGAGAGACTGTATAGCTGGGGGGCAATGGTAGATTAAATTTTAGACAGGTGGAGTTTGAGATATTGTGGAGTGTTAGTATATTCTAGCCAAACCCAACCCAATTATTTTTACTCTTCTGTCAACAGATAAAACAAGGGGACTAGTAATCCTCTCTTATTATTTTCAATAAAGTAATTAAAAGGCAAATAATGGTGAGTGATAAATCTATTGTAAGCATGAAATGAAATGGCTTCCAGAAAAGTAGCTTTAAGGGCCCATGGTAAAGGGTCATGCTGTTTTTCCACTCAGGGTATATTTGTTTCTGGGTAGAATGACATGCCAATTTCAACCCAGTTCTACAATTAGCTCATCATTTTGAAATAAGCAATACCTCTAGCTTGCTGCCACAGAATTTCTAGTGGAAATCTAAAGAAGTGTTAGCTTCTCAGTCATGTCTGACTCTTTGCAACCCCATGGACTATGTAACCCCCAAGGCTCCTCTCTCCATGAGATTTTCCAGGCAAGAATACTGGAGTGGGTTGCCATGCCCTCTTCCAGAGGATCATCTGACCCAGGGATCAAACCAAGGTCTCCTGCATTGCAGGCAGATTCACAAAGTTTCTAGTTGGACCTGGGAAGCAGTTATATCTATCCATATCCTCCTGGCGCCAGGGGCATTGGAGCCACTGATATGAACTCTGACCTCTTTCGTTCCCTTCTTTCACCAAAATCTTATGCAGTGAAATTCACTCAACACAATTGTTTCACAGAGTAATTAAGAGTAGTGGCCAGTAGGACATATGATGGGGCAGGAACTTATTTCTGACGGTGATTATGGTTATGATTTCATGACATTTTCAGAAACAGCCATATATGACCTTGTCTACTAGCCCCAAGATTTTTTCCTACAAGGCTTGGAGAACAGTTTACTTTTCCTAAATCAGGAGAAATAAAGGGTATTTAGCACTGCTGTGACAGAGTCTGAAGATACTGTTGTCTCCCCAGTCAACAGTTTGCTGGCAAGAGTGAGAATCAGGTGAGGAGCGGGGAGCATGCAGGCAGGATAAGAGAAGGACTTTTTTTTAAACTGCTCATGCCTATCTCACACTCTCAAATGAACTGAAATACACAGTCATTGAATCAATGTGGCATTGATTAATATGCTTCAAGTGCCCACTGTGTGCTAAAAGATGTATTAAGGTCTCAAATAAGCGTAAAAGATAAAATACAAGTGATTTTTACCCCTGGTAAGAAATCCTCCCAAGAAGAGAAGATTCCTATATGGGCTCACCCAGTTTCTCAGCTGTTACCAAGAGTAAGTATTTCTCCTTCTTGAAAGACTCTCTTCTCACAACACTTTTTTGAGCTCTTTCCCTCCTTCTCTCTGACCACTTTTGAGTTTCCTTTGCTGGCTTTTTTCTCTCCATCCTACGTATTGCAAAGCCCCTGGGCTCCATTCTGATCCCTCTTTCCCTCCTTCTTCTATAAGAGCTCTAACCCATTTCCTGTATCTTTAAATACCAGCTAAATAATCCCACTATATACCATCAAGATTCCCAAATTCATGTCTCCAGCCTAGACCTCTCTCTCAGCTCCAGACTCATATGTCTTACTGCCTACTTGACATCTCTGCTTGGATGTCTAATGGGCATGGTACACATAACTATCTAACACTGAATTCTAAACCATATTTCAACTATTTCTCTACCCGGTCTTTCCTGAAAACAGTATCTCCCCAGCAGTTCAGAACAGAAACACGGAAAGTAATTCTTGAATCCTCCCTCTCTTCTTCTATTCCCTACATTTAATCCATCAGTAATTAAGTCCTATTATCAACCTTCAGAAAGTATCTCCAGCTCATCTGCTTGATGAGCTTCTTCTGCCCTGCTATTACCCTTTTCCAAGTACAGTAATCTCATCTGAGGTGTTCTATAACCAGAGACCTGATCTCCCTATTTGTCCCTCCTCCACATCATCAATCTTCTGCACAGAAACTAAAGTGAAAATTTAACATTCTGTATCAGCATGCATGCTACTCCTTGCTTAAATCTTTTAAATAGTTTCCCATCCTCTTCTAGCACAAATTACATTTAACAAGGCCTCCAAGGACTGGCCGCAGATGTGATCTCTGACTACACTGCCCGCTCACTGGGTCACAGGCCCCAGGTTAATTTCCTTAAGTGCATCAAGGTTCTTTTTTTTCCCCCACCCTCTGGGCCTTTACCCATATCGTTCCCTCTGCCTGGACACACAACCTCTGACTTTTCATATGCTTCCTCTCTTTCTTCAATCTCAGCTACAAGGTCTCCTTCTCATAGACAATTTTCCTGCTCACCCACTTAAAATAGATTACCACATGGCAGACCATGCTATTCATTCTCTTCAGAACTCTTTAATTTATAGTCACAGATGCCTTTCTGTTTTCACTTTGCCTTTCTCTCTAGAGCACAAAAGCAGAACATGCGTGTTGTGTTGTGATGCAGTTCACCTGACCTGCTGCCTGACAAACAGCAGATGTACAATCAGAATTGTTTTGAATGGTTCTTAATATGACTTGGACTTCTTACATCCTTATGGTAATAAACAGAGACATCTCATATCCGGATTTCTCTCATCTCATATCCAGATGAGAGAAATCTGGATATTCACAAGTTTTTGTTCATGAATTATTTTACATAAAATGGTGTCATTTGGCAGACTCAAAGATAACTATAAAACATGGGCCCTGCTCTCAATCAGATGATAATTTATTAGGAGAGAGATGCCACAATTTAGAACCAGAGGATATAGTCCAATAGAGAAGCAGAGAATATAGTCCAATGTGAATGTCGTATAGCTGGGGGAAAGAAGGGAGAGCTGGTTGGTAACAAATGATGTAGCTATAAAGAGCAGCGTTGGGACCTTAGTTTGGGTAGAGTGTAGGACAGGGAAAATGAAAGAACTGATAGACTGGGAAAAAATCGACACAAATTGTCAGATGCAGTTCATATGAGGAAGTAAAATCTGACGCATGTTTTTAGGCCAGAAAATGGTAGCATCAAGAAAAAATAAATTAAAAAAGCAACCAGAAAAAGAATTGAAACAGGGAAGGAGAGGAGAATGTGTTCAGATAATGCTGGCTGGATTCTAGAGATAGGTCTGATAGACATGTCTGACAAGTAATTTTTTTAAAACTTTTTCTTTAATAGATATTTTTAAATCAGTGAAGTAAAGCTTGTAACATGTAAAACAATTAGTGATCCATAAAGAATATGTCTGCCATCCTTCCTGCCTCCCTCTAGCCCCATCTTCTAAAGTGCTACGTTTCTCCCAATACAATGACTGCCCCCAAGTGCTCATCTCAAGTTGTGCTCCTGGAGGATCTGAACTAAGACAAAGGAGATTATTTCCCACAGTAATAAGGGTCCCAACGTGAAACAAGAAGCTCTTTTGTTCTGATACGTAATAATGGTCCAAATATCCTGATGCTTGAATATAAATATCAATGATCAGATTGTTTTTAAAAAATGGAATAATGTTCTCTTCATTATACAGGTCCTGAAGTCTGTTGAGAAACTGTGGAAAACATACCTCAGAATCCCCACCCTGGAATGTTTATCCAAGGACTCACCCTCCACTGATGGAGGACTAACCTTGCCACACTTACGGGTTGCACCTGTTTGCAGATAAGCACACTTCCAGGTGTCAAAGGAGTCCTCAGGAGGAGGTGAAGGACACAGGTGTCAGCAGGGACGCTGCCACCCTTCTGAAACTGCAGTGTGTTGGGGGATGCTCTGGGAGCTCAGCTGGCCCAATGGGCGGGGCATTGCCGGTGTTGGCCACAACTGCCAATCAAAACCTTATCTGGTCTGTTGGTGTTACTCAAACTTGGTTTGTAATCTCTTAAGCTTTCTCTGGTTGGTTGGGGAAAACAAGTGAATGTGAGTAAAGCACTCTAATATAGTATTTAATACATAATCAGTACTGAAAAAATATATAGCCTTTTCTCCATCCTTCTCTTTTATCATCATCATTAATGATGCAATCTATATAGAAATAAATTGTCGTTGTTCAGTCACTCAGTCATGTCTGATTCTTTGCTACCCCATGGACTGTAGCATGCCAGGCTTCCCTGTCCTTCACTGTCTCCTAGAGATGGCTCAAACTTATGTCCATTGAGTGGATGATGCCATCCAAACATCTCATCCTCTGTCACCCCTTCTTCTTCTGCCCTCAGTATTTCAATTACCAATAGAACTATGTATAGAAATCTGAGTTCAGTGTCAGTGACTCATGTGGAAGTTTGTCTAAGTGAATAAGTGGCATTTTCTATCTCTATTTGCTTCTGTTTATTCACTCATCCAACAAATATTTATTGAACACCTATTATGTGTAACTAAGAGATGCTATGCATACCATGGCAGACAGATTTGGGATCTTTATCCTCTTGATACTTTTATCCCCTTGACACCTTTGAATGTATTGACATACATAAGCAGATATATATTTTTTTCTATAGTTATGAATATATAATTTCCCTCTTAGTGACCCCTAATGGCTCCTCCCCCAACTCAACCCAATTAAATTAGAATTTGTTGCCTGGGGCTTAATATCTTCCATGTTTGGTCTCAAATAACTTTCTTCTAGCCCATCCCAAACATAGCCCATTTTTCCTTCCCTCTGGGAAAGTCCCATGTCCCCTTTAGGAAATTAACAGATCAAGAACTAACTGTTTGAGCCAATAGGTATCAAATGCCACACAAAATGGTGTCTAACAGAGAAATCCAACAGGCAAGTTTCTTCTGACTGGATTGTTTGGGGCAAATTTTCTGAAGTAGAGGGAAAATTTTGAGAAATTTCATTTATACACAAGTCTTTTTACAACTCCTGAAACTATTGATACTTTATGACTTCTTAAACATCACCCTCCACTGATGGAGGACTAACCTTGCCACACTTACGGGTTGCACCTGTTTGCAGATAAGCACACTTCCAGGTGTCAAAGGAGTCCTCAGGAGGAGGTGAAGGACACAGGTGTCAGCAGGGACGCTGCCACCCTTCTGAAACTGCAGTGTGTTGGGGGATGCTCTGGGAGCTCAGCTGGCCCAATGGGCGGGGCATTGCCGGTGTTGGCCACAACTGCCAATCAAAACCTTATCTGGTCTGTTGGTGTTACTCAAACTTGGTTTGTAATCTCTTAAGCTTTCTCTGGTTGGTTGGGGAAAACAAGTGAATGTGAGCAAAGCACTCTAATATAGTATTTAATACATAATCAGTACTGAAAAAATATATAGCCTTTTCTCCATCCTTCTCTTTTATCATCATCATTAATGATGCAATCTATATAGAAATAAATTGTCGTTGTTCAGTCACTCAGTCATGTCTGATTCTTTGCTACCCCATGGACTGTAGCATGCCAGGCTTCCCTGTCCTTCACTGTCTCCTAGAGATGGCTCAAACTTATGTCCATTGAGTGGATGATGCCATCCAAACATCTCATCCTCTGTCACCCCTTCTTCTTCTGCCCTCGTATTTCAATTACCAATAGAACTATGTATAGAAATCTGAGTTCAGTGTCAGTGACTCATGTGGAAGTTTGTCTAAGTGAATAAGTGGCATTTTCTATCTCTATTTGCTTCTGTTTATTCACTCATCCAACAAATATTTATTGAACACCTATTATGTGTAACTAAGAGATGCTATGCATACCATGGCAGACAGATTTGGGATCTTTATCCTCTTGATACTTTTATCCCCTTGACACCTTTGAATGTATTGACATACATAAGCAGATATATATTTTTTTCTATAGTTATGAATATATAATTTCCCTCTTAGTGACCCCTAATGGCTCCTCCCCCAACTCAACCCAATTAAATTAGAATTTGTTGCCTGGGGCTTAATATCTTCCATGTTTGGTCTCAAATAACTTTCTTCTAGCCCATCCCAAACATAGCCCATTTTTCCTTCCCTCTGGGAAAGTCCCATGTCCCCTTTAGGAAATTAACAGATCAAGAACTAACTGTTTGAGCCAATAGGTATCAAATGCCACACAAAATGGTGTCTAACAGAGAAATCCAACAGGCAAGTTTCTTCTGACTGGATTGTTTGGGGCAAATTTTCTGAAGTAGAGGGAAAATTTTGAGAAATTTCATTTATACACAAGTCTTTTTACAACTCCTGAAACTATTGATACTTTATGACTTCTTAAACTAGGTCTATTTCATGCTTCAGTTCAGAAGAAGAAACAATTGCTTCTCTTGTTACAGGGTATAAAGGACCTGGTATAAAACCATTCTCCCCTTGGAGCACATAGTTATTATGTGACAACATTTTATCTCATGAGAAATCTGATCTGGAAGATTGGATTTGTGCAGTGGGATGATTTAACAACTGATCCATGAAAGATATCAAAGGTTCACAAGACACACAGATAGTCCACAGCATCACTCTCTTCTATTGTCAGAGGTCAGAGTCCATGTAAATGGGCTCTACAGCAGGGTCTTATCTGAAGCCTTTCATACGCATGACCTCATCTTGAAAAGCCCAGTCCTAAGCATTTTAGAAAGAGACATGGTGAATAAACAGTGTAAAATTGGTTAATCATGGGTAATGTTTTATCATACAACAAATATTTATGTACACATGTCTCAAATGCTCACTCTGCAGGCACTAAAGACGTTGAAGATGTGCTCTTATTCTTGAATAGCCAGCAATCTATTTAAGTAGACAACCCGCACAAACTTCAAACCAGAAAACAATTTCAAAGCAATGTACTAAATACGTTGTGAATATAGCAAAAGTTATATAATGCAATAATGGTGCCTTCAGGAGAGCAAAATGTTTGGCTGTATGACTAAGGGAAATAAACTTAGTTTAATCTTACATTTATCTTTCTTTTGCTCTGTTTTCTTTTTTTAATCAGAGCAAACTGGAAGAACACAGATTAGTATTGGTAGACTAGATAAAAGAGGTATGAGAACATTAGACACTAAAATATCATCAGTAAATACAAGGAATGTAAACAGTGGAAAGAGGCTACACGGCTTTGTAAGGACAATGGTGCAAAATAAGAGAAACAATTTAATGCAGCAAAGTTTCCTGAATTGTTTAAAATCCCAAAGAAATGTTGGGAAAGTAATTCTAATTTGAATTAGTAAAATACAATGAATAATGCTAGAAATACAAAATTTCAGTTTTATCTCATATCTATGCATTGGAAGTCCAGAAGGCAGCTTGGATATTCTGAGTACATACTGAAAAGCTTTGTTTATAACAGTTGTACAGTATATTGACCCAGTAAAGTAAATTTCCTCTGTTTATAGAAACTTGAAAAACTATTTTGGTTTTAAAACCACATGTTGTTCATAAGGAACTCGTTAGAACTGTGGATGAAAGTGAAAAAAAAATCAATCTTAGACTCATCTTTTTTATTACTGTCCAAAATATTGGTAGTACTAATTCAACACAAAAATAATTTCAGCTGTATCTCATACCTATATATCTCAAGTATATATATATATATATATATATATATATATATACACACACACACATATGCACACATATGTAC
>SJYC01104164.1:0-18999 GCA_006408675.1 Madoqua kirkii | reverse complement strand
TATATATATATATATATATATATATATACACACACACACACATATGCACACATATGTACACATACACACACATATATATATATATTTGGTGGATTGTAGAGCTATTTCTTACCCTTTTCATTGCTTCACATAAAAATCAGCAGACTTTTTAAAAATCAGTTTTAGAAACCATACAGGGATTTATGAGACAGGAAACTGTTCAGGGAACTGCCCTTGTATATTTTACAGCTTCTTTGTTATTGAAATGAAAGGGTCCAATTAAATTGTCACTAGTTATTTCCACTCCCTAAATGTTACTGTCTTATTACCATATACAACCAGAGAATCCTGTTCTTTCGGAGCTGCAGTAGGAATCAAAAAGCCACACACAGACCGATAAGCAGATAAAGGGCATTCAGTTCAGTTACTAACTCTATTCAAGAAGATGAAATAAGTAAGTACAAGGAGAAAAATATGCATCTTGAATAAATGCCAACATTTCCCTCTCTATATATCAATAATGTGTATCTTATCTACCATTTATATTATCATATGCTGGCTTAATTAAGTATATGCAAATAGAAAATTTTAACTGCTATATATGTGTCTTTTGATAAATGGCCAAAAAGTAAATTGTGCTTATGTGTGTCTTTACAATTTACAAAGTACATTTTCCAAGTGGCACTAAAGTGAAGTAGACATCAGTAAAGCTTATATGGTGCAAAAGGAAATAATACAGAATGCAACATGGTAGCTAAGACTATATATATATATATATACATACACATATATATATATAAATTTAAAACGTATAAACACCATGGAGATATGATTTTTATCAGAGGCTTTATCTGGAATTTCTTCTTAGCAAGTAAGATCACTAGAAAAACTCAGAGACAAAATGTCAAAAGACATCTAGGCAGATCACAGACAGACCTCAGGGACAGGGAGAGCCACAAAGACAGAGCATTCCTAGAACAGTACAAATCTGGTTAAAATAATTTTGCAGTGTAACTGAAGAACACTGGGACCTCTGTTAATGGAGACTGGGGTTTGAGTGAAAAACTGAGAAGCCTCTGTATTTAGAATAAATTGTCTTAATTAAAGGAAATGCCAGCCCAGGTCCCCTTAAAGTGATACAAGTACTAACTAGGGCATGGAAGAAAAGGATGTAAAAAGACATCTAGGCAGATCACAGACAGACCTCAGGGACAGGGAGAGCCACAAAGACAGAGCATTCCTAGAACAGTACAAATCTGGTTAAAATAATTTTGCAGTGTAACTGAAGAACACTGGGACCTCTGTTAATGGAGACTGGGGTTTGAGTGAAAAACTGAGAAGCCTCTGTATTTAGAATAAATTGTCTTAATTAAAGGAAATGCCAGCCCAGGTCCCCTTAAAGTGATACAAGTACTAACTAGGGCATGGAAGAAAAGGATGTGCAGGAACAAGGTCAAGAGAATAGATAAGAAACAGTACTGACTGCACTAGCAATGATTTTCTTGGCCACAAGTGGGTAAAGATTATCATTGATTCTTCAGGGAGGACAGAATGAAAATTACTACCCGAAGTCTAACCAAGCTGAATTTTAAGAAATCAGTAGCACTGTAAGTTACTTGTCGCCCACATTACTCTGTAAGTTTAGTCAATCCCAGTTGATGTTTTATTACTAGCACAAAGTACTGAGATATCAGCTTTAATTATATCTAAAGCCTCCTGACTAAAAATAGCAGCCAAAACTCAGTTACCAAGAATATGTACTAGTTAGACCAGTATTCTTGCTTGGAGAATCCCATGGACAGAGGAGCCTGGCAGGCTATAGTCCATAAGGTCGCAAAGAGTCAGACACGACTGAAGCAACTTAGCATAGCACACACAAGATAGAATTCAAGGACTGGTCTGCTATTCAAATACACTTTTTGTTTGTTTATTTGTTTTAGTATTTCTTCCAATACAGCCCAGTGCATATGGTGCTGGTGTATACAGAGAAGTTCACTGTCTGAAGACATATGAAAAAGATTGCACTCTGAGTAATCATCCCTAATTCCTCCAAGCAATGCTGTCTTTAAATGTTGACAGTACCTACTTGTTCAATTCCTAGCTTAGCTGACTTCAGATTCACAGGTTTCCCCTTGTTTTCCTTGTAAATTAAGGAAGCCAGAGAAAAGCAGACTGAACCGTTCTGCCACAGCAGTTTTGAGAAGACACTCTGCCTAGTCTAGCGCTTTTCATGCACAGTAAGGGTCAGGAATTGGAAATGAGGCTGAAGGAACGAAATTAAAGGAAGTGGTTTTCTAGATCCATGGAAGTCAGACCTTAATAACGAGACTGTATTAAACAGAGCCCTGAAACACCTACCTACCTATGTTCGGGTATAAAAGTAGACATAAACCTATTTCAACTCTTATTCAGAATAATTTTCAGGTTGTTGGCACTCGAGACATAATCATATCTTGTAATACAACGTGTGGGCTTCCCAGGTGGTGCAATGGTAAAGAATCCGCTTGCCAATGCAGGAGATGCAAGAGACGTAGGCTCCATCCATGGGTCAGGAAGATCAGCTGGAGGAGGAAATACTTCAGTATTCTCACCTGGAAAATGCCATGGACAGAGGAGCCTGGTGAGCTATAATCCACAGGGCTGTAAAGAGTTGGACATGACTGAGCATGCACACATAATAGAGGGGGTAATAAATATTGCCAATAATTAGGAGGGGCTAATATTAACATTTAACTGAATGTCAATAAGTTAACAGTATAAAGACTGCACTCCAAGGCCATTCATTAGGGGCAGCGGCCATGGGTGGGTGGCAGAGCTGTGGGCCCTGAAGTGGACACAGAAAGGTATGGGTGGGAAAGATCCAAATCTAATCACATTGCTCTTTTATAGCTGTCACTTATACAGACTTCACGTTTTATTCAACTACATGGCTTTCAGCCGTTAAGTGATTTGGGAAGTGTTCATAAATCTTTATGAAAATCAATTCAGTTTCCAACTGGTAACAGTTTAGGAAATGGGCAAAAACAGTTTCATAGCTCCACTGAAAAAATTTTCATTGAGTCAAATGAAATTTTAGTGGCTTGACTGAAATGAATCCTTGTTTTGGGATCAATGTCCATATTGACAGTACTTGCCGCCAAAGCACTTTTAAGCAACTTTGAGTCTCTCAGTTTATAGAGTAAAAACCATAGAGCAGAATGAGGGTGAGGCAGGATAAACCCTTTCCATCGCCCTCATGACAGACTCTTGCCTTAAACCACACTACCAATACCATCAGACTTTTTTTTTTTTTAAGCCAGTTTAACTGTCTTTAAAAAAAACCCTGGATTTCATAACTTCATTAGATAATTTTTCACAAATAGAACTCTAAATGGTTTTCAATCCTATTTGGAGGAACTCCTTGTTTTTCATAGTAGAGAACTCAGCTAAATGAGGTAAGTGATATACATAGGCTAGGGATATTTTTGAAGTGAGATGGTAGTATGACTTGTAAACAACATTAGAAGGTCTCCCGTATGGGAATTGAAGTGAAAAGAAAAATATTTGTCTGAGGGTTTTTTGTTCAGTCAGTAAGCCATGTCTGACTCTTTGCGACCTCATGGACTGCAGCACACCAGGCTTCCCTGTCCTTTATCATCTGCCTGTGTTTGCTCAAACTCATGCCCATTGAGTCAGTGATGCCAACCAACCATCTCATTCTTTGTTGCCCTCTTCTCCTCCTGCCTTCAATCTTCCCCAGTATCAGGGTTTTTTCCAATGAGTCGGCTCTTTGAATCAAGTAGCTAAAGTACTGGAGCTTCAGCTTCAATATCAGTTCTTGCAATGAATATTCAGGGTTGATTTCCTGTAGGACTGACTGGTTTGATTTTCTTGCTGTCCAAGGGACTCTCAAGAATCTTCCCCAGCACCACCATTTGAAAGCATAAATTCTTTGGTGCTCAACCTTTATGGTTCAACTTTTACATCCATACATGACTACTGGAAGAACCATAGCTTTGTCTACATGGACCTTTATCAGCAAAGCGATGTGTCTGCTTTTTCATACATTGTCTAGATTTGTCACAGCTTTCCTTCCAAAGAGTAAGCATCTTTTAATTTTATGGTTGCAGTAATCATCTGCTATGATTTTAGAGCCCAAGAAAATAAAGTCTGTCACTGTTTCCACTTTTTCCCTTTCTACTGCCCCACGAAGTGATGGGACTGGATGCCATGATCTTAGTTTTTTGAATGTCGAGTTTTAAGCCAGTGTTTTCCCTCTCTTCTTTCACCGTCATCAAGAGGCTCTTTAGTTCCTCTTTGCTTTCTGCCATTAGAGTGGTAAAGAAAGAAAGAAAGTGAAGTCATTCAGTCATGTCCAACTCTTTGTGACCTCATGGACTATAGTCTGCCTGACTCCTCCATTCATAGGATCTCCCAGGCAAGAACACTGGAGTGGGTTGCCATTTTCTTCTCCAGGGGATCTTTCCCTATCCAGGGATCGATTCAGGGTCTCCCGCATGGAGGGCAAACTCTTTACCCTCTGAGTGCCCAGGGAAGCCCGAAGACAAAATCCTGCATTGCTTCTGTGCTGTGTGTGCTTAGTCACACAAGTTTTAGCTTTCTGAATGTTGAGTTTTAAGCCAGTGTTTTCCCTCTCTTCTTTCACCTTCATCAAGAGGCTCTTTAGTTCCTCTTTGCTTTCTGTCATTAGAGTGGTATCACCTGCATATCTGAGGTTGTTATTTCTCCTGGCAATCTTAATTCCAGTTTGTGATTCTTCTGGCCCAGCATTTATCATGATGTACTCTGCATATGAGTTAAACAAGCAGGGTGACAATATACAACCTTGAGACAGTCCTTTCCCAATTTGGAATCAGTCCATTGTTCCATGTCTGGTTCTAACTGTTGCTTCTAGACATGCATACAGGTTTCTCAGGAGACAGGTAAGGTAGTCAATATTCCCAACTCTTGAAGAATTTTCCACAGTTTATTGTGATCCACACAGCCAAAGGATTTAGCTAGTTAATGAAAAACAGTAGATGTTTTTCTGGAATTTCTTTGCTTTCTCTATGACCCAATGAATGTTGGCAATTTGATCTCTGGTTCTTCTGCCTCTTTGAAACCCACCTTGTACATCTGGAAGTTCTTGGTTCACGTACTGCTGAGGCATAGCTTGAAGGATTCTGAGCATTACCTTGCTAGCATGTGAAATGAGTGCAACTGTACAGTAATTTGAACATTCTTTGGCATTGACATTCTTTGGGATTGGGATGAAAACTGACCTTTTCCAGTCCTGTGGCCACTGCTGAGTTTTCCAAATTTGCTGGCATATTGAGTGCAACACTTTGATTGCACCATCTTTTAGGATTTGAAGTAGCTCAGCTGCATTTCCATCACCTCCACTAGATTTGTTCACAGTAATGCTTCCTAAGGCCCACTTGGCTTCACATTCCAAGATGTCTGGCTTTAGGTGAGTGATCCCACCATTGTGATTATCTGGGTCATGAAGATATCTCTTGTGCAGTTCTTCTCTTCTTGCCACCTCTTCCTAATCTCTTCTGCTTCTGATAGGTCCTTATCTTTTCTGTGCCTTATCATGCCCATCCTTGCATGAAATTTTCCCTTGATATTGCACCATCTTTTAGGATTTGAAATAGCTCAGCTGCATTTCCATCACCTCCACTAGATTTGTTCACAGTAATGCTTCCTAAGGCCCACTTGGCTTCACATTCCAAGATGTCTGGCTTTAGGTGAGTGATCCCACCATTGTGATTATCTGGGTCATGAAGATATCTCTTGTGCAGTTCTTCTCTTCTTGCCACCTCTTCCTAATCTCTTCTGCTTCTGATAGGTCCTTATCTTTTCTGTGCCTTATCATGCCCATCCTTGCATGAAATTTTCCCTTGATATCTCTGTCTGAGGGTATGCCTCATTTTTTTTATGTCCCTTCATATTTGTAACTCAGATGTCTGTTCACAGAAAAATTTTGCCCTCTTCTCTTAGAACCTCCCTGACCAGTTGTCATTGCCCATATTTTAGGAGATCTGCTTCCTCATAAATTTCCCCCAGCACAAGAATGATGTTAATATCCTTCCTCCACATGCCCAATGCTGTCCTGTCTATTGGAGGTGTTTCATTTTAAACCTGGAGTGGTCATGATAAACTTTAGGCTTTAACAAGTAAACAATAGACAATTCCCTGTTTTCCTTGAGTCCATTCCATGCCTATATATTCATATTTTCTCTCAGTAAATATTTATTGACACCTGCTCTATGCCAGCACTGTGCTTAGAGCTACAAATATTAATGCAAACATAAATTAAGACAGGTTCCCACAGAATTAGAGATGCAGACAAAGAGAATGGACTTGTGGAGAGGGTGGGACAGAACCAGAGAGTAGCACTGACATGTGGCTCAGATGGCAAAGAATCCACCTGCAGTGCAGACCTGGATTCGATTCCTAGGTTGGGAAGATCTCCTGGAGGAGGGCAAGGCAACCCACTCCAGTATCCTTGCCTGGAGAATCCCCATGGACAGAGAGCCTGGTGGGCTACAGTCCATGGGGTCCTAAAGAATCAGACATGACTGAGCAACTAGCATTGACATATATATACTACCATGTGTAAAACAGACAGCTAGTGGGAAGCTGATGTATAACAAAGGGAGTTTAGTTCAGTGCTCTGAGATGACCTAGTGGGGTGAGGTGGAAGGGTGTGAGGGAGGGAGGCTCACAATGGAGAGGACATGTTGTTGTTCAGTAACCCAGTCGTGTCTGACTCTTTGCGACTTCCTGGACAGCAGCACGCCAGGCTTCCCTGTCCCTCACCATCTCCCAGAGTTTGCCCAAGTTCATGTTCATTGCATCAGTGATGCCATCCAGCCATCTCATCCTCTGATGCCCTCTTCTTCATCTGCCCTCAATCTTTCCCAGCATCAGGGACTTTTCCAATGAGTCAGCTATTTGCATCAGATAACCAAAATACTAGAGCTTTAGCATCAGTACTCTTCCAGTGAATATTCAGGATTGATCTCCCTTAAGATTGACTGGTTTGATCTCCTTGCCATCCAAGGGATTGTCAGGAGTCTTGTCCAGCACCATAGTTGAAAGCATCAGTTCTTTGGCATTCTGCCTTCTTTACGGTCCAGATATCATAAGCGCACATGATCATTGGGAAGACCATAGCCTTGATTATATGTCAGCAGAGTGATGTCTCTGCTTTTCGACACACTGTCTAGGTTTGTCATTGCTTTCCTGCCAAGAAGTAATCATCTTCTCATTTGCAGTCACCATCCACAGTGATTTTGGAGCCCAAGAAGAGGAAATCTGTCATTACTTCCACATTTTCCCCTCTATTTGATGCAGTAATGGGACCGGATGCCATGATCTTAGTTTTTTAAATATTCAATCTTAAGCTGGCTCTTTCCCTCTCCTCCTTCACCTTCATCAAGCAGCTCTTTAGCTCCTCTTGTCTCTTCAATTCCTCTCACTTATCCTGAAGAGGAGGGGACATATGAATACTTAAAGCTGATTCATATTGTTGTACAGCAGAAATTAATACAACATTGTAAAGCAATTATTCTCCAATTTTAAAAAATTACTTAAAAAGAAGACAGATCCCACACTGCAGGAAATTACAATATACATATGTGATTCAGATGAAATAAAAAAAGAGCCATACTTTTTAAAGCACAATATTCCATGTAGGAACAAAGATAGCTTTATCATCTGAAGGGGGACACCTACACTGACTCTTTCAATATGACTAGCTGCTTACTGGGTAGGCTGGTGGAGCATTAGGACTGCAGTACATCACATTTTTAGGAAACATTAGGAAACAAAATCCAAAAACTTTTCATTTGGGAAAAGGTAGGCATGTGGCACACACCAGGGAGTGGTAGGAAGAAATGGAGAAGAGGTAGGCAGCGTTTAGACATGGGAAACTCTTGGGCCATGCTAAGGAGTATGAGTTTTTACCACATTCAGAAAAATAGTTTATGCAACATCCTTACATGCCTAGGGATACTGGAGTCACAGGAAATCAGACTCAGATAGTTTAGTTAAATGATGGATGCATTAACATAGAAGAGAAATGCTGAGTCTGAATTAAATTTTAAAAGACTAAAGAGGAAGAGATGGAATGAGGGCAAGGGAAACACTGAGCATATCACAGTTCTGGGGTGACAGAGTGTCGCCATGCACTGTGACAGAGTGTGAAGGAGGGAGCTTTTTGGAGGGGAAGATAATCACAGCAGAGTGTTATGCTGAATTTGACTTTTCTGAGAGACATCCAAGTGACTATAATCCAGAGACAATTAGTGAAGCAATTTTGGGACTCGGGAGAGATGCCTATTCTAAAGATATTATTTTGGTAGGATCATTAGCAAAGGGGGGCTTCCCAGGTGGTTCAGTGCTAAAGAATTTGCCTCTCAACGCAGGAGACTTGGGTTTGATCCCTGGGTCAGGAAGATCCTCTGGAGGAGGGCATGGCAACCCATTCCAGTATTCTTGCCTGGAGGATCTCATGGACAGAGGAGCCTGGTGGGCTACAGTCATGTAGGGGTGGACACAACTGAGTGACTGAACATACCCACATATTGATACAGAGATGTATGATGGAGAGAACTGTAAAGAGAATAAAAAGGAGCTTTGAGAAAACCTTGAAGGATACAAAGTTCTGAGTCACACAGATGAAAAGAAAGCTTCAACGGGTCTATGAAGGAATCATCTGAGAGGCGAGAGAAACAGGGAAATGTCATGTCCCTCAGATGACCAGCAAGACAGCTCTCTCTGATGTTGCTTTTGCTGCATGCTGGTTTCTTCATTTCCTACCCACTTTTTCTGCCATGTTCTATCTCCCTTGTTACTGCCAGATAGCAAGCCCTCTCTCAGGCCTGAACCTTATCAGCCTTAGTCCTAACTTTTTTTTTCCATATCTGTTCCTCTAAGAGTGGCAGCCCACAAACCACTTCCCACAAACAACTTCACTGACCCAAATTCCAGTTACCTCAGTCTTTTCAAATTTAGAAGGAGATGGCTCTTTGAAGGAGATGATGGACATACACGTCTTAGTGCCTGCAAACCTCCCATGGAAAACACAGCTGTATTGGAACAGGAGGGGAAGCCAAAGAGACTAGGCAGGAAGGCTGAGTTCTGGACTCAGCAGGGGAGGAATGAAGCAGCTAGGGCCGTGGCTGTTCTTGAATATGAGGAGGGCACGGCAACCCACTCCAGTATTCTTGCCTGGAGAATTCCACAGACAGAAAACCTGGTGGGCTACAGTCCATGGGGTCGTAAATAGTCAGACATGACTGAGTGACTAACAGTAGTTCTTTAGTATAACGCACCAGGCCCTGTTATCAGATGCCAAATCTTCCCAGTAGCACTGTGGAATGGTCCTGAGCAGAGGGATTAGCGTGGAATTGCATTGTTGGATTTTAAGGGTCAGGCTCTGAGAAGATCAGGGGTTCCTGACATTTTAAGTGAGCTCACGGCACTCAGGTAGTTTGGTGAAGTGTTTGAGAGTGGGCTGAGGTCTGAATAAACTTGGGGATTCTAGGGAAACATGGTCCAGAAATCTGGTTGAGAATCTAGGGTGGAAGGATTTCAGTGAGGTCATATACTTCCAATAAAGTGGGGGTTTTATCCTGGGGAACTCTGGTTAAAAATGTGGCTGCTTGAATTTTTGCTCATGGATGAACTTGGAGCCCAATTTCTTTCTCTGTTTTTTATCCATTCTCTCTCTCTCTCTTTCTCTCTCTCTCTCTCTTTCTCTTTCTCTCTCTCTCTCTCTCTCTCTCTCTCTCTCTCAGAAACCCACCTTGTACATCTGGAAGTTCTTGGTTCACGTACTGCTGAGGCATAGCTTGAAGGATTCTGAGCATTACCTTGCTAGCATGTGAAATGAGTGCAACTGTACAGTAATTTGAACATTCTTTGGCATTGACATTCTTTGGGATTGGGATGAAAACTGACCTTTTCCAGTCCTGTGGCCACTGCTGAGTTTTCCAAATTTGCTGGCATATTGAGTGCAACACTTTGATTGCACCATCTTTTAGGATTTGAAGTAGCTCAGCTGCATTTCCATCACCTCCACTAGATTTGTTCACAGTAATGCTTCCTAAGGCCCACTTGGCTTCACATTCCAAGATGTCTGGCTTTAGGTGAGTGATCCCACCATTGTGATTATCTGGGTCATGAAGATATCTCTTGTGCAGTTCTTCTCTCCTTGCCACCTCTTCCTAATCTCTTCTGCTTCTGATAGGTCCTTATCTTTTCTGTGCCTTATCATGCCCATCCTTGCATGAAATTTTCCCTTGATATCTCTGTCTGAGGGTATGCCTCATTTTTTTTATGTCCCTTCATATTTGTAACTCAGATGTCTGTTCACAGAAAAATTTTGCCCTCTTCTCTTAGAACCTCCCTGACCAGTTGTCATTGCCCATATTTTAGGAGATCTGCTTCCTCATAAATTTCCCCCAGCACAAGAATGATGTTAATATCCTTCCTCCACATGCCCAATGCTGTCCTGTCTATTGGAGGTGTTTCATTTTAAACCTGGAGTGGTCATGATAAACTTTAGGCTTTAACAAGTAAACAATAGACAATTCCCTGTTTTCCTTGAGTCCATTCCATGCCTATATATTCATATTTTCTCTCAGTAAATATTTATTGACACCTGCTCTATGCCAGCACTGTGCTTAGAGCTACAAATATTAATGCAAACATAAATTAAGACAGGTTCCCACAGAATTAGAGATGCAGACAAAGAGAATGGACTTGTGGAGAGGGTGGGACAGAACCAGAGAGTAGCACTGACATGTGGCTCAGATGGCAAAGAATCCACCTGCAGTGCAGACCTGGATTCGATTCCTAGGTTGGGAAGATCTCCTGGAGGAGGGCAAGGCAACCCACTCCAGTATCCTTGCCTGGAGAATCCCCATGGACAGAGAGCCTGGTGGGCTACAGTCCATGGGGTCCTAAAGAATCAGACATGACTGAGCAACTAGCATTGACATATATATACTACCATGTGTAAAACAGACAGCTAGTGGGAAGCTGATGTATAACAAAGGGAGTTTAGTTCAGTGCTCTGAGATGACCTAGTGGGGTGAGGTGGAAGGGTGTGAGGGAGGGAGGCTCACAATGGAGAGGACATGTTGTTGTTCAGTAACCCAGTCGTGTCTGACTCTTTGCGACTTCCTGGACAGCAGCACGCCAGGCTTCCCTGTCCCTCACCATCTCCCAGAGTTTGCCCAAGTTCATGTTCATTGCATCAGTGATGCCATCCAGCCATCTCATCCTCTGATGCCCTCTTCTTCATCTGCCCTCAATCTTTCCCAGCATCAGGGACTTTTCCAATGAGTCAGCTATTTGCATCAGATAACCAAAATACTAGAGCTTTAGCATCAGTACTCTTCCAGTGAATATTCAGGATTGATCTCCCTTAAGATTGACTGGTTTGATCTCCTTGCCATCCAAGGGATTGTCAGGAGTCTTGTCAGCACCATAGTTGAAAGCATCAGTTCTTTGGCATTCTGCCTTCTTTACGGTCCAGATATCATAAGCGCACATGATCATTGGGAAGACCATAGCCTTGATTATATGTCAGCAGAGTGATGTCTCTGCTTTTCGACACACTGTCTAGGTTTGTCATTGCTTTCCTGCCAAGAAGTAATCATCTTCTCATTTGCAGTCACCATCCACAGTGATTTTGGAGCCCAAGAAGAGGAAATCTGTCATTACTTCCACATTTTCCCCTCTATTTGATGCAGTAATGGGACCGGATGCCATGATCTTAGTTTTTTAAATATTCAATCTTAAGCTGGCTCTTTCCCTCTCCTCCTTCACCTTCATCAAGCAGCTCTTTAGCTCCTCTTGTCTCTTCAATTCCTCTCACTTATCCTGAAGAGGAGGGGACATATGAATACTTAAAGCTGATTCATATTGTTGTACAGCAGAAATTAATACAACATTGTAAAGCAATTATTCTCCAATTTTAAAAAATTACTTAAAAAGAAGACAGATCCCACACTGCAGGAAATTACAATATACATATGTGATTCAGATGAAATAAAAAAAGAGCCATACTTTTTAAAGCACAATATTCCATGTAGGAACAAAGATAGCTTTATCATCTGAAGGGGGACACCTACACTGACTCTTTCAATATGACTAGCTGCTTACTGGGTAGGCTGGTGGAGCATTAGGACTGCAGTACATCACATTTTTAGGAAACATTAGGAAACAAAATCCAAAAACTTTTCATTTGGGAAAAGGTAGGCATGTGGCACACACCAGGGAGTGGTAGGAAGAAATGGAGAAGAGGTAGGCAGCGTTTAGACATGGGAAACTCTTGGGCCATGCTAAGGAGTATGAGTTTTTACCACATTCAGAAAAATAGTTTATGCAACATCCTTACATGCCTAGGGATACTGGAGTCACAGGAAATCAGACTCAGATAGTTTAGTTAAATGATGGATGCATTAACATAGAAGAGAAATGCTGAGTCTGAATTAAATTTTAAAAGACTAAAGAGGAAGAGATGGAATGAGGGCAAGGGAAACACTGAGCATATCACAGTTCTGGGGTGACAGAGTGTCGCCATGCACTGTGACAGAGTGTGAAGGAGGGAGCTTTTTGGAGGGGAAGATAATCACAGCAGAGTGTTATGCTGAATTTGACTTTTCTGAGAGACATCCAAGTGACTATAATCCAGAGACAATTAGTGAAGCAATTTTGGGACTCGGGAGAGATGCCTATTCTAAAGATATTATTTTGGTAGGATCATTAGCAAAGGGGGGCTTCCCAGGTGGTTCAGTGCTAAAGAATTTGCCTCTCAACGCAGGAGACTTGGGTTTGATCCCTGGGTCAGGAAGATCCTCTGGAGGAGGGCATGGCAACCCATTCCAGTATTCTTGCCTGGAGGATCTCATGGACAGAGGAGCCTGGTGGGCTACAGTCATGTAGGGGTGGACACAACTGAGTGACTGAACATACCCACATATTGATACAGAGATGTATGATGGAGAGAACTGTAAAGAGAATAAAAAGGAGCTTTGAGAAAACCTTGAAGGATACAAAGTTCTGAGTCACACAGATGAAAAGAAAGCTTCAACGGGTCTATGAAGGAATCATCTGAGAGGCGAGAGAAACAGGGAAATGTCATGTCCCTCAGATGACCAGCAAGACAGCTCTCTCTGATGTTGCTTTTGCTGCATGCTGGTTTCTTCATTTCCTACCCACTTTTTCTGCCATGTTCTATCTCCCTTGTTACTGCCAGATAGCAAGCCCTCTCTCAGGCCTGAACCTTATCAGCCTTAGTCCTAACTTTTTTTTTCCATATCTGTTCCTCTAAGAGTGGCAGCCCACAAACCACTTCCCACAAACAACTTCACTGACCCAAATTCCAGTTACCTCAGTCTTTTCAAATTTAGAAGGAGATGGCTCTTTGAAGGAGATGATGGACATACACGTCTTAGTGCCTGCAAACCTCCCATGGAAAACACAGCTGTATTGGAACAGGAGGGGAAGCCAAAGAGACTAGGCAGGAAGGCTGAGTTCTGGACTCAGCAGGGGAGGAATGAAGCAGCTAGGGCCGTGGCTGTTCTTGAATATGAGGAGGCCACGGCAACCCACTCCAGTATTCTTGCCTGGAGAATTCCACAGACAGAAAACCTGGTGGGCTACAGTCCATGGGGTCGTAAATAGTCAGACATGACTGAGTGACTAACAGTAGTTCTTTAGTATAACGCACCAGGCCCTGTTATCAGATGCCAAATCTTCCCAGTAGCACTGTGGAATGGTCCTGAGCAGAGGGATTAGCGTGGAATTGCATTGTTGGATTTTAAGGGTCAGGCTCTGAGAAGATCAGGGGTTCCTGACATTTTAAGTGAGCTCCGGCACTCAGGTAGTTTGGTGAAGTGTTTGAGAGTGGGCTGAGGTCTGAATAAACTTGGGGATTCTAGGGAAACATGGTCCAGAAATCTGGTTGAGAATCTAGGGTGGAAGGATTTCAGTGAGGTCATATACTTCCAATAAAGTGGGGGTTTTATCCTGGGGAACTCTGGTTAAAAATGTGGCTGCTTGAATTTTTGCTCATGGATGAACTTGGAGCCCAATTTCTTTCTCTGTTTTTTATCCATTCTCTCTCTCTCTCTTTCTCTCTCTCTCTCTCTTTCTCTTTCTCTCTCTCTCTCTCTCTCTCTCTCTCTCTCTCTCTCACACACACACACACACACACACAGCTTGTAAGCTTATGCCCCACTAAAGTAAGATTAGATAGATGTGAATTAACTCTATTCAACCTTTGTATGTAAGACATGCACAAAATGTGGCGTGTCTATTGTACTCTAAACATCGTCCTCAGACTGTTGTCAAGTACGCATTTTACGTGGCTGCGTAGGGAAGGGGCTGGGCGGAACTCCCAGTGTTAGGTTGTCTGGGAACCTACTGATCACTCCAGGTGGTGGTAGAACAATTCTCAACGACACTAGAACACCTGGAGAATGTCTTCTAAGACAGAGCTTCTTAAACTTGAATGTGCCTATGCATCACTCAGAAATCTTGTTAAAATGCAAATTCTGATTGAAAGCTGGTCTGGGTTGGGGCCTAAGATTCTGCATTTCTAACAGGTTCCCAGGTGATGCCATAACTGCTAGCCTATAGATGACACTTTGAGTAGTAAGGTTTTAAGAGAATATTCTTGGTTGAGTTTTATTACACAGTTATGCCAGCAGAGTATAAAATCTGTCAGTACTGCCAGCTCAGAAAATCTGAACCAAGCAGCTAAGTGTAAATCGCTCTTTTCTGTCAACATCTTGTGGTTGAAAAATTAAATTAGACTATGTAATGAAAATCTATTTTGACATTTAGTTAGAAGCTATATTAATCCTCTTTTATGATGAGATAAAGTTCTGAAGGCTGCTATCTTTTCTAACAGATTCAGTGAATTATAGTTAGAAATCCCATTTCTCTCTATAACTGTCTATAAATTATCATGGTGAAATTCCTAGTGTAGTTCAGATTCTTTATTTAAATTAAATGCTTTTTTCAAACTAACAGAATGATTTGTAAAGAAATCTTTTAGCTATTTCCTGTCTTCCTTCCTCCCCTCTTACCCTTTCTTCTATCACATCCTTCTCCCTCCTTCCTTCCCTCCCTGAAAGGAAAATACCAGGTTCCATAATAGCTTAAGCTCATAATGAGGCTATTTAATAAGGACAGGGAACCCAGAAAGCAATTTTCTGACTATATTCTAATTGAAATTTTAATTTGGATAAGCCTTCTAATTCTTAAGAATGAATATGAGTTCTGAGAATCTAAACCTTAACATCAAACATCTACACTGATAGATTCTCCCAAACAGTTGATATATTTTTATCTCAAAAGAGTTCAACAGTTAAATCTTCAGGTGTTTTCAGCCTGCTGTGGGCTGGGCACATCAATGATGTACTATGATTATGAAGAATATTTAAATTCTAAAAATTCACCCCTTAGTCTGATGTTACCATAATAATGTTCTGAAGAAGACTAATTCTATGAACCAGATTATTATTCCCCAAAGGGAAATTCTGTGGTTACACAAGCTTTGAAAAATGTGTATTCTTTAACTTTTTCTTAGACACTTAAAAAGCACATAAATATTTGAAAAATACTGAGAATCAACCTATTGTACTCTATTACAGTGTTTCTCAAATTTATTTGTTCATGGAGTACACTTGGAGAAATGTTTCCCTTTTCCATTTTTAATCTTTTTCCATACTGATTACATTTTTGGCTTGAAGAAGACATAGATAGAATGCCATTCCTTACCTCATCCATTAAAAAAGAAGCCTTTACAGAGAGTTAGATGAGTTTCTCTGAAGCCTTTTGGGAAAACCAGGACCTTCTGAGCTGTGTCGGGCAAGGGGATGTCTACCAAGGGGGGAAGGAATGGTGGGGATACGGGCAGAGCAGTCGTGATTCGTCACCTGGCTGGCACACTGGATGAATGTCAGAACGCTGGCAGCAAGGAACGAAAGTGAGGATGGCTTCTGGGAAGAAAACTAGTAAAGCCTAGAGAAGATTTTTTTTTTTTTAATGTGTTTACCACCTCTACCCTCTTCATCCTGGTTTAAGCCACCATCTTTTCTCATTTCTTTAAAAGCCTTTTTACTGGTGCCTCTGTGCTTGTCCCCTTACCATCAATTCTTCACATAACTGTCAGAGTGATCATTTAAAAACATAAATCAAGTCATGTGACTTCCCTGCTCAAGCCCTTCCAAGGGGTTTCCATTTCATTTAGCCCAGTGAAATATAGCTCCTTGGTCACAGCAAAAAGGCCTTGTGAATTTCTGCAACCTCACTTCATGCTTTATTCGGTTCATTCCAGCCCTGCCTGCCCTTTTTGCTGTTCCACCAAAATGCTGCACTATTTTTAAATGTTGTGGCCTTGATGCTTTCTATCTTCTGGCCATACATTTCTTCAGATATTCACATGACTTGTTCCCTTATTCCCTGCCATGTTACCTCCTCAGGGAGACCCTCCTTGATCAGGCTAAGACATCTGCTTTATTTTTCTGATAAACTTTTTTTGTCCCGTACTTTTACACTTATCTCTTTTCTGCTGCCTCCACTTGAGCTGCTTGTGTCTATCTCAGTATGCTCTGCACTTGAAAGAGTACATCATATATTGTACTGAAAATCTTTCTGAGGTGCAACAGTAAAGTCCATAAAGTTCAAAGAGAAAATCATCATGATCAGTTAAAAGAGAAAGCGGTGGACTTCAGGACTTCCCTGGTGGTTCAGTGGTAAAGAATCCACCTGCCAATGCAGAGATAAAAGGTGTCAACAGGACTTCGCTATTCAGAGTTTTCACTGTGATCTTCGAATACTTTCTATTACTCTGTAATGTTCTTTACAAACAACCCACTGCTTTCTCTCTTTTAAAATTTATTTATTTATTTATTGGAGAAGGCAATGGCACCCCACTCCAGTACTCTTGCCTGGAAATTCCCATGGACGGAGGAGCCTGCTGGGCTGCCATCTATGGGGTCACACAGAGTCGGACATGACTGAAATGACTTAGTAGTAGTAGTAGTATTTTTTATTTGGCCATGCCGGGTCTTCGTTGCTGCATGGGTGTTTTCTCTAGTTGCGTCAAGCAGGGCTACTCTCTAGCTGCAGTATGTGGACTTTTTATTGCGGTGGCTTCTCTTGTTATGGAGCATGGGCTCTAGTGCATGTGAGCTTCAGTAGTTGCAGGACATAGGCTCAGCAGCTGCGGCTTCTGGGCTCTCCAGCACTAGCTTGATAGTAGTGACACATTGGCTTAGTTGCTCCACGGCAGGTGAGATCTTCCCAGACCAGGGATTGAAACTGGGTCTCCTGCATTGGCAGGTGGATTTAAGATCCGAGAACTGTTTCTTAGAGACTATCATAGACTGAAATGGACAAAAGCAAATAAACAAAAAATCACCTCTGAATTATGCAAAATCTAATCTGTCTTCTACGTATTAGGTTTTGAATTCTAGTTTTCCACTTAGCCAAAACTGACCCTTCCCTTACATTAAAATTGTATTTAAAGACCCTTCCTTAAAAACAAAACAAAACAAACAAACAAACAAAAAAAACATCTTCTAGGAGACTTCTCTGGTGGTCCAGTGGTTGACAGTCTACCTGCTGGTGCAAGGGACAAGGGTTCGATCCCTGGTCTGGGAAAATTCCACATCCCTCAGAGTAACTAAGTCTGTGTGTGACAACGACTGAGCTCATGAACCCTAGAGCCTGTGACTGACAAGGAGAGAAGCCACCACAATGAGATTCCCATGCAGTGCAGCTGGAGGAGTAGGCTCTATTCTGCACACCTAGAGAAAGCTTGTGCACAGCAACAAAAACCTAGGGCAACCAAAAAAAAAAAAAAAACACAACAACAATCTTCTAAGATGTTAATATTCAAGTAACAGACAGTTTTATCTGGGCAATGCATTGATTCACAGACACAGAAACCAAATTAATTTTCCTTATATGCAAGAGCATTTTGAGTATAGATAGCTGATCTTTGTCAGACCTTAGTATGTTCAAACAAGTATTTTTAAAGCTTATGGCTTATCTATTGTATCTTATTTCTTACAGTATATATTAAACTTCAGGAGCAAGATTTATATTAGAAGTTAGATTGAAAATCTGGAACTGATTAAAGACATTCGCTTTTAACTTTATGGCCTTCGTCCCAGAAATTTTATATTAGCAATGTAAAGCAATCCAAGCTAATAGAAAAATTGGATTAAAATTAATATAAGGTTATTTTTCAAAAGGCTTTGTCGTTATGTCAATGACCTGATGATAAATGTTCAAGCAAAATTTGCACCATGAAGACTGCTTTATACAGACTGACAGCATCCTGGGTGCACCAGAGACTGCATTCGAACAGCAGTGACAGAGATGCACCGTCAGCCGGGGTGACTGTAAGGAGGCTATGGCAGGGACTGCAAGCTGATCATCAAAGTTCACTCTCCCCAAAGTATTATGGCTAAGTTGGCCATCTGGCCACTAAGCCAGGGACGATTTTTTCTGGCATTGCCACCCCTCCCCTAATCCTTACTGCTAAACATGACTCTGACTTTGGTCTCACCAGGGGAAAGTCAGTAAAAGCTCTGCATGCCTCTTCCAGTCCCAGGAGTTAAAGTGTGTGCGTATGATCTTTGGGTATTTTCTCTCTCAAAAAACTAGAGCAAATTCTATTTAAAGGAACTGTCTTTAGAAAACATTCCTTGTAAGGTAGGGGAAATACCCTAGATGATAATGGAGAAAGGAGATGGAAGAAGCCTGGATCTCTGAACTGCAGAGCACAGAAGCCTGACTATTTGGCCCAGACTGATATGCGAGGAGGACATGAAAATCACTTTTGAATTCTTCTATTGTTAAGACTCCCTGGGATAACATTAAACAGCTTAGCCTTTCAGTTCAGTTGCTCAGTCATGTCTGAATCTTTGTGACCCCATGGACCACAGCACACTAAGCTTCCCATCACTAACTCCCAGAGCATACTGAAACTCATGTCCT
>SJYC01104163.1:0-13591 GCA_006408675.1 Madoqua kirkii | reverse complement strand
GGGGGGTTTCAGGATTGGGAACTCATGTTAGTGGTGGATTCATGTTGATGTATGGCAAAACCAATACAGTATTGTAAAGTAAAATAAAGTAAAAAAAATCAATATACAAAAAGGATGAATAGAATATTAAAATATTCCTTTCGCTATAATTCCCATAAGTATTATTTCATGAAATTTAGTTTCAATTGTATATAAATAGGAAGGTGTACATATGTGCATGTTCACTAGTGTGTACTGTGTTTTGATGCAAAACTGTGTTTTTTACTCTCATATACAGAGTTTTGAAAAGGCCTGATTCAGCCTGTTATTTCATTTTGGAAACAGGATGACTCCTCTTCATGGGTGCCTGCCTATGGTGTGAGTGTCATTGAATGGAGTCTTCTGACTGACGCTTGATGCTGAAAGTGCTTCCATACCACAGAACTATAAACTACACATCTCTGTACCAGGTGGTCAGCTCCAGGGCTATCCCTTTGCAAAAATATTTAATTCTCTCTGATTCTGGAAAAATCAATTTCCAAATCCCAACAGTGCCCTGGTTTACTAAAGAATAATGTCAGAAAAGAAAAGTAAATGACCTCACAATATCTATGTATCTATAAATACATGGAATAAATCTCTGGCCTCTAATCTTAAACTCCCTTAATCATGGACAATATTATGTTGTACCTTCTCAATGGACCATGCAGTTCTTTACCAAGAAGCTCTGATATACAGTTGAACAATGAAGATGATGAATTATTTACTGCAATAAAAAAAAATGGGAAAAAAGAAAAATAATTCCCTGGCATCCCAGTGGTTAGGATTCCACACTTTCACTGAAGGGGGCCCAGGTTTGATCCCTGGTCATGGAGCTAGAATCCCCAAAGCTATAGAGAACAGCCAAAAGTAAAATTAAAAATGAATTTAAAAAATAAAAGGAATTGAGGCAATGAATTAATTTGTAGATTCTGCTATAGATTTCCTTTTGAGGAAACAATGTTAGGGAAACATTTTTATTCTAAATAAGAAATCAAATATCTTAAAGTAAATTGAATACTACATTTAAATTTTAGATTTTTTTGTATAGAATTATTTATATTTCAGATGAAATTACTTAGAACTAGATGCATTTGTTTAATTAGTGTACATATTTAAAAGTATAAAATATTTGCCAAAACACTCAAAAACATAAATCATGGGAAAGGAGAAATTTCTGACTGATTGTCTTAGTTAGAAATACTGACACACTAGTTTATCTTATGAATTATCACATCCAGTAGCTTAACTAATAACCTGCACCATTGGTTAGGATTCCACACTTTCACTGAAGGGGGCCCAGGTTTGATCCCTGGTCATGGAGCTAGAATCCCCAAAGCTATAGAGAACAGCCAAAAGTAAAATTAAAAATGAATTTAAAAAATAAAAGGAATTGAGGCAATGAATTAATTTGTAGATTCTGCTATAGATTTCCTTTTGAGGAAACAATGTTAGGGAAACATTTTTATTCTAAATAAGAAATCAAATATCTTAAAGTAAATTGAATACTACATTTAAATTTTAGATTTTTTTGTATAGAATTATTTATATTTCAGATGAAATTACTTAGAACTAGATGCATTTGTTTAATTAGTGTACATATTTAAAAGTATAAAATATTTGCCAAAACACTCAAAAACATAAATCATGGGAAAGGAGAAATTTCTGACTGATTGTCTTAGTTAGAAATACTGACACACTAGTTTATCTTATGAATTATCACATCCAGTAGCTTAACTAATAACCTGCACCATTGTCTCTTATATAGTGAAAAGAAAATCTGAATGCAAAACCTGAGCAACGAAAGATGAAAACGTTAATACTGTTATGAAAAATGGTTTGACTTTTTAACTCCAAAATATTCTGTTTTTCAGAAATCAATCTTCTAAAACTAATCTTTAACACACTAATTTGCTCAAAAGTGCCAATTAAAAAAATGAAAAAAGATAAAATATCAAAATTCTTGTCTTAAGAATAGCTTATAATAATTTTATTATAATATGATGCTCTTTCTGCTTCAATCAAGAACTCACTATTGTATATTTGAAAGCTTTATGAAACTGTTTAACCTTTTACCTATATAATACTAATGAAAAATGGTATTAAAATAATTTATAGGCTTATGTATCTATGAAAACTTCACTATAAAGTAAATCATTTTGGGCTAACACAGTTTCTGTGAGCAGAGAAATGTATTTGAAAATATGCACAAAATTAGAAGGCTAAGAAAATAAAGAGTATTTTTCAGGGTTCTCTAATATATAACATGTGACTCAGGTTGGGCCTCGGGTGCAATTTATCTTTTTTGCAGGATCCTTTGAGGGGAGGGAAAGGCGAGAAAGGAGAGCAGCTTGGTAAGGAAATGAAGAACGCACTGCTTGGTGCTGTTTGGAATGCTGTAATTGCCACACAAAGGCTACCCCACAGCTCAGCTTGACCTTGATGTGGAAACTACAGATGGCTTCTTCTATGAATAAAGCAGCATCTCTAGACAGCAACACTTGGGTCCTGCTGGCTTAGGGAGTTAACAACCTTCTCCTTTTTCTGAGGACACTTTCCTCCTAGTAAACTTAGACTCACACGAGGTTTTAGAGCTTTGTCTTATGCCTCCTTTGCATTGCACCAAGCAGGTTTAATGCATTCGCCTTCCAACCCAGTAAATCATTAAAACAGCAGGGGGTTAGATGAGTGGGCACACAGAAGGATTTCCAAAACTGTAGGTATTATTTTTTTCCCGTCCCTTCAAAAAAATCCCTTAAGCTGCCTTTGAACTTTGAAAGGTAGTTTTTCTATTAGCCTTTTCTTGTCATTTGTAAGATTTGAACAGTGCCAGTGCTCTATCCAGGAGCTGTAAGCTTATTGTGTGTAATCATTTTGTGGAAAATATTCTGTGGCCTCCTAAACAGGTACACATGAAGTCATTTTACCCTCTAGAAAATGCTATCTTTAACAATTCGACACTGGACTGAGTCCCAGGTATTCAAGGATTCAAGAAATTCCAACAGCCAGGCTAAGGAGGGATTTGGCAAACAGACATATTCTATGGACAGACCTGTCTCAGTGTATCAGGAAAGGGGTGGCACACTCAGCAGCATAAACATTTAATCAAGGGACTGCTCAACAGTGTGAGGGCAGGCTTACAAGTAGGTAAAAAGGAGTGATGGAGCACTTTCCTCGTGGTGCAGTGGATACGATTCTGCCTGCCGATGCAGGGGACACAGGCTTGATCCCTAGCCCAGGAAGATGCTACACACTGTGGTGCAACGAAGCCTGTATCCCACAGCTAAATGAGTCAGCCTGCTGCAACTACCGAAGCCCTTGCATCTAGAGGTTGTGCTCTGCAATAAGAGAAGCCCCCGTAACAAGAAGCCCACACACCACAACGGAGCAGCCCCTACTCCTTACAGCTATGAGAGAAAGCCAGCACAAAGCAAAAAGACCAAATGCAGCAAAAAAAAAAAAAGTGGTAGAGAGCCAGCATCACCACCAGCCCCGAAGGCCAAGGTGAGGAAGCAGTTACTGGGCCCCAGAGAGCCGGGGCACTCCAGCTGACAGCGAGCTATTCCACTGGAGCGTCTTCCCCCCGAGGAGCCAAGCTGCTAACAGCCCACCAACTGCTGTGGAAGAAAACCCCCAGCTTCTTCCCCTCAATCTCCTCCATGCCTGTGTCTCTGTTATAAAGCCTACAAACTTTCCAAAGGGGAAGTGAGTCCCTCTGAGGTCATATGTCATGCTTGAAATGAGGATTTTTTAAAGGTCAGTTCTCTTCTCAGATCATGTAGGTTTTCCTGAATTAAAAAAAAAAAAAAACTAAAAGAGGAATGTATACTCTATTCTTTCAACATCTGAATAATTTTGTGGAACATACTTCATGTTTATTGGAAAAACCATCCCTCATGTGTTCTCTAGTTTTCATATGAAACACATATGCAAATATTTGGAAATGAAATCATATGACTCATGTCTTTCTCCTGTAATTGTGCTCTATAGATGTAGAGAGTAGTTTATTTGGCTTTTCCTGTTTGGCTTTTAGCTGAGGCCTGAGCCAAAGATGACAAGTGAGCTGCCATCTCACATCTGAGGTGTTAACTGACTCTACAGCCGGACATAGAAGGGGCTCTGGCTCCCCTCAGCTAGCTGCCCAATTCCAACTGACAAAGCTTGGAAAGCTTAAGAGAGAAGAAGGGGTTTCCGGGGGATTCTTTGGAGAGAGAGAGGCATCAGAGTGCTTGTGGTTCTTTGTGGTGAGAGAGGGTCAAGAAGCCTATTTTTGTTTCCTCAGGTCAAGTGAGAGGGGCTTCGAGGAGGCCACACAGAGACTCTCGGAGGTGGTCTCTGGACTGCAGTCCTGCCTGAGCCTGCTGAGGCCAGGGTCTCAGCTAAAGTGACCCGCCAAGGTGGAAGGGAGCAATACTTTCAGAGAAACAGCATGGCCGACAGACAGGGCCCAGATGGGCATCGCCTACAAGAGCTGCCTGGGTTGTTTTTGGGAGGTTGTTCCCAACAAGTCTTTGGAGGGTCATGGAGGCCTCATGGGGGAGAGCCTGGGTGTGACTTGCTAGATACCCAGAGGCTGAGAAGTAGAGGAATGTAAAGGAGACATCTTTAGTCATGAGGGATCTCAGAAGAGCCCAAGAAAATATTCATAAGAAAAAAGAGTCACTTTAAACATCTGCCGAATGCATGCTGGGAAGAACAGTATACTAAAGGGTAAGAGAGGTGTATAATATCCAGGTTTGGATTATCAGAGGCTTCTCAAGGGAAGTGACATTTACTCTGTGGCTTGAGGGCAGAGCAGGAATTACCCAGGTAGAAAGTGGGCAAGTGGTACCCGAAGAAGAAGGTGAAGACTGTGTGAGGGTCCAGAGGTAAGATTTAGCATGGCCTGTTAAGGTAATTGGAAGAAATGCTGCTCTGTTAGAATTTAATATAGTGGTGCCTACAAGAAGAAATGATACATTTAGAAAGCCAAGATTAAAAAAAATGTAGACTTTATTCTAAGAAAAAAATGTGGAGCTATTGGAAACTGTTAAAGGAGGAAAATATAATGAGCAGATTTGTCATAGAAACTACACTCTGGCTGAAGGTGCAGAATGTGCTGAGAATGGATGCAGAGGAGGAGGGAAGATGCTATGCTGATTCCAGAACCCAGAAGTGAGTTTACAGTGGCCTAGACTTGGGTGGTGCAGTGACAAAAAATCTGCCTGCCAATGCAGAGGCCCAAGAGACGCAGATTCAATCACTGGGTCAGGAAGGTTCCCTAGAGAAGGGAAGATCAACCCACTCCAGTGTTCTTGCCTGGGAAATCCCATGGAAATCCTAGCCTGGCGTCTACAGTTCATGGGGTCACAAAGAGTCGGACACGACAGAGCATACACATGGCATGGAGACTTGAGTAGTGGCAGTGAGGATGAATGTAATGAAATTGGACAGTGCTTAAGATAAAAATGAAAGGGATTCTTATTAGCTGTAAAAGTAATGTCAGGTTGAAAACCAGGTTTTTTTCCCCCTCTCTTGGGACAATTGCAAGAATGATTGTTTCATTTACTAAAGTAAAAAATATAAATGGGATTTGATCTAGAGGTGTCTTTGAGACTTCTAAGTGAAGCAGCACTATAGACAGATGAGGAAGTGAGCCTGAACCTCAAGATAAAGATGTGGGCCCAAAATGTAGACCTGAGAATCATGAAGTAGTGACTGAAGCAATAGGAATAGATGAGGCCGTTGCAGGGCAATTAGAGGGAAAGCAGCCTTTGAGGAGCCATGGCCTTGAAGAGAACCAGCATCTGAAAAAGGCATGGAAGGTGCAAAAAAAGGTGAGAAAGGAGACAGATTACGGTGGCATCTAAGGGCCACAAAAAAGGAGCTTCCAGAAGAGGCCAACGTTGTTAAGGGCCGTGAAGAGCCTAAGTAAGATAAAGCTGCTAAGCTGCACAACAGGTTCGGCACGAAGGTTGCGCTGGTCTTCTTCTCTGTGTACCCAGCCTTCTTCATCTTGCTCCAAGGCCGGGAGTCTGACCAGTATGAACCACCCCAACGAACTGTACCTTACTTGGGCGGTTTGCATTAGAACAGTGGTGAGCACTGACATGATAAGGAGGGAAAAAGGTGAAGAGATATTTTTGCCTCAACTTCTTTGTAACTTTGCTTTTGGGACCTAAGGTCACAGGTCCTTTTGGGCAGTTCTCTACTCACCTGTCTTGGGCTGGGCTGGGAAAGAGCTTTCTGCATTTATTACTCTGAGGTATCAGGCTATCCCTTGAGTGTTCCTTGTACTCTACCAATGAGTTTTTATCATCTTTTTATATTACATCCTCTTCAAATTATCCCAGCCTAAACCTCCCATCTCTTTTCTGGTGGAATCTTGATTGACACAGTGGTCATTAGAGACTTTGGTGAGAGGCCTTTCAGTGGTATGGTGAAGGCAAAAACCAGATTACAGATGGATCCAAGAGGAAATGGGAGGCGAGGAAAAGGAAATGGTAAGGAGAGTAGTATTTTTAGCTCAGGGCTCTTCTAATAGCATGGAACCTTGACTTTGTGTGCATGCTCAGTTGGATCTGACTCTTTGTGACCCCAAAGAGTCAGGCTCCTCTGTCCATGGAATTTTCCATGCAAGAATGCTAGAATGGGTTCCAGCTCCTACTCCAGGAGATCTTCCCAATACAGGCATCAAATCTACATCTCTTGCATTGGCAGGTAGAGTCTTTACCACTGTGCTACCTGGTCTTTCTAAAAGCTTAGCTATTAAAGGGTGCAGAAAAAAGGCATAGGGACCACAGGGAAACACCCAGAGAGATTTTATGCATTTTTTTCTTGACTTTATCACATCATTATTTGTGAGTATAAGTCAGTATAAGAAGAGGCTTTGTGGTTACAGTGAAAAAGAAGCACTGGAGCATGTTCCCCTGCGGTGGTAGGAAGTAACAGGACTTCCCTGCAATAGAAGGGTGAGTCTGAGGTGGAAGGGAGCCTGCTGCATAGTTACACAAGGGAGGGAGGAGCATATGCCTGGCACAAAGGGAAGTCTGTAATAGGATGGGCGACTGAAGCTAATCTACCTTGACGGCTTCTCTTTTCCTTGCGAAGTTGAAAGCAAGGTATTCAGTAAAAGTGAAAGTGATAGGGTTGCAGATTTAAAAAGAAAAGAGAACTATAAATATATTAGAATAAAGCATGATTGTCAGAACTCTTTTGAGAAGTCAGTTGTGTCTGAAAATCACACATTTAGGCTCGCATAACCTACAAGTTTGTTTGAAGTTTCTGGAGGCATTAAACAGTGTGGGTTCTTTCAGAAAAAGTGAAGAAATAGACTGGGCCCAGGCTGGTTTTCCCATGTACTCAAATTGAAGGACCAGGAGAAGAAGATTGAGGAAATAGGAAGCAAGTATTTAAAATAATGGAGCATAGCATTTAACCTGAATAGGGAAAGAATATAGTAAAAGAGAGAAAGGAGTCATCGAGAGACTAAGTGTCCCTGGAAGACTGAAGTCAGACATGGTGGAGCTAACAGAATGGGACTGGTGAGCAGAGAGCCGAATGCCTGAACTTAGTATTTCAGCAGAACCCTTTTGAATACTGACAAGGTCTTGGGGGAAGCCGTGACGGTGAGTGGCTGATGTGGAGAAAAGATGAAGGAAGGTCTTTGGCCATTAGGCTTGATGGGTGATCTATGGGTTAGATGGCTGCCATTCCTAGGATAATGTCTTGTTTGCAAAACCTGAGTTTGATTGGTTCTCAAGCACATTATTTCTATTTCAAGCATATTATTTATAATTAATGCTTCATATGCCATTTATCAAATTGATATAAATCCCAAATATACATAGTAATATTTAAATGTGAAAGGGTTATTCTTTACAATTCAACTCCAGTTTTTAAAACCCAGTCATTTAAATCCTTTACTTAAACATCTTAACATATTAACTTTTAAAAAGGGAAAACAGGTGGGTTTCTTAAACCAGGCTGCCCAGAAAAGTTCCTCATTTGGTTTTCAAATTATAAAGCACAGAAGGAAGGTTTGGTTTGAAGTTTAATTTACCAGAGCTATACAGGATTAGTTTTTCTACATGCAATCCAGTATTTGACAGTTGTTAAATATTTGCTTTAACCATGAATTTATGTTGAGTACAACACAATTGCACCTCCTATCTCTGCACAACTCTTTTAGGAGCTGCCATACACTCATAATATTTAACTAGAACAATGAATGATTTAAAAATAGAAAATGCACAAATTACTGTATTCCCTTGGAAGCACATAAGCTCTGACAAAAAGAGGAGTAAAGTGATTGTATAAAGAGCTTCAACATATTTTTTTAAAAAACTTTTTATTTTTATTAGCTTTAAATATATTTAGCTCTTCAGTGGAGTCTCCTTGGAATACACACTCAAATTCCAGTACTATGTATCAAGCCTATGACAATGGGCCTTAACTCTTTTCTCTTTGAGATCATAGCAAGCTTCCCAGGTGGCCACTAGTAAGCAAAGAACCTACCTGCCAGTGCAGGAGATGTGGGTCAGTCCCTGGGATGGAAGATCCTCTGGAGGAAGAAATGGCAGCCAATTCCTGTATTCTTACATGGAAAGTCCAATGGACAGCAGAGCCTTGTTGGCTACAGTCCATGGGGTTACAAAGAGTCAATCATGACTGAAGCAACAGAGCACACAATAATTATATAATAATGATAATACAAATTCACATCCTTTAAATTTATAGACACACACATATTCATATATTTAGCATTGTGTATATGTTACCCATATACATATATGTGTATCAATCTTTCAATCTAGTTCTAGATCTAGATATATTAATATATCTATATCTAGATATGACCTTCCCAGGTGGCTCAGTGGTAAAGAATCTATCTGCCAAGCAGGAGGCATAGGTTGGATTCTGAGGTAGGGAAGATTTCCCTGGATTCTTGCCTGGGAAATCTCATGGTCAGAGGAACCATCTGGATCTTAGTATAAGAAGGTAACACTATTACACTAAATGAAAAGTTGTGATGGATCATTTTAAACTGGAAGCACCCTATTACACAGTTTTTTATGTGACCAAAGAGTAACTTTGGATGATGGAGTAAGGATATAGTGGGTCTTTGGCAGAAAATAAAGATGCAGTGTATCTTGGTGCCAAGAAAACAGATATGTTCAATTGAATGAACATGAACTTGGTCTCATTAAATTCATGATATAAATCATTGTGACAACCATTCAGTCAGTCATGAAACATTTATTGAAGGTTCACTCTGTGTTAATCCCTGAAGATAAAGTGAATAAGATATGGGATTTGCCTAATATGGATTGGGTTTGTAACTGATCTAGTTTACTTAATGTTTTATATTTATCTGTGGAAATGATATATATTCATCCTGGAAATGTCTTTTACAAACCAATATATGCCAAGTTTTTAAAAAATTTTCATAGTTTTTAGTTATAAATTACACTGAATCTCATACATCACTCCTATTTACTTTATGAAAACAATGTCTTTCTATATTGTCCTTTTCATGACCCAAGGCATATTTTATTAATTATATTTTTCAAAGTTATGCAAATTATTACTGAACTTCATAACATTTCTTTTGATACCAGGAAAAAAGAATATTTGTAATCACCAACAAATACTGAAATATGAATGTAAAAACTCTCCATGTCCATGTTTATGAGCTGAATTTTAGAAGAATTAGAAGAAAAAGGTGGACATTCCAACTATGAGATTTTGCCTTGATTCATACATTTTTTCCACTCAACCATTACAGTCTGCAGATGCCAAACCCTGAGTATTAAGCAACTGAAACTATTCATGCATAATTACTGCTTTGTTACCTTTCATAACCTTTAACAATTATCTACTCATCAATAATCTTTTGCAATGACAGATCTTCTGACCATATCTAGATGAATTAGAGGAGCCAGAATATAATATTCATATATTAATGTCAATGATTAAAGCACTAGTTTAAATTGTAGTTTCTTTTTTGTTTTTTGGCTGTGCCACCACACAGCAGGAGGGACCTTAGTTTCCTGACTCGGGAGGGAACCTGCACAGCCTGCAGTGGAGGTGTGGAGTCTTAGCCACTGGACTACCAGGGAAATTCGATTATAGTTTATTTGTTTAAGGAATATTTAAATATGTCAGAACTGCCAATACTCTTATTTATTATGCTAATTAGTTAAATTCTGACTTTTTAATTCTAATCACATGTATTTCAAATACTAAAGATTTGGTTATTTATTTACATATTTATTACAAACATTTTACAGCATCCTCAGAAATTAAGTAATGTCTGTACTACTTCAATGCTAGTCAATGGGTATAGACTGGTAAGTAAAACAGAGGCCAGACATTCACAGAGTTTCTAGTTGAGGCGGTATTATTTGCCGTTTGGTGCTTGTTAGAAGGGTAAATGTCTGGACCTTAGTTCAGAAGATATGGGATATGGACTAGGAAATTGCAGTTAAAAAAACCATCCCAGGGGATTGTGAAGCACATTCTCAAGTCTCATTTTGATGAATAGTCTTTTTGAGCCAATCTTTTCAAACGTTTACCAGATCATCATTCTTCTACTTAAAACCATCCAACAGCTGCCTGTTGAGTTTAAAAACCTTTCTAACTTCTTAGCACAGCCCCTGCCTTCCTCCTTTAACCTCCTTTGTCCAAGATTTTCCTAACTGGTGAAGCTGATTTACTGGCTTGTTCTGCCCTGAAAGTAAGCAACTCCATACTGCGCTCGGGGCCTTTAAGCCTTGCTTGGAATCCACATCCTCCATATTTTCGGATCTTGCCTCAAACACCACCGCCGTGTGCACTAGTCCACTCTTACCCTGGGATTCTCTAACCAAATGCTGCCCACAATTACCTATTAAGGTAAATCCAGGCAATGTGTGAAATAACGGATTTATAGGACTCACTCCAGATGTCATCAATCTTCAAGCCCAGGAATCTGCATTTTTGACAAGGCACCTGGTGAGTCTTATTATCAGGCAAGTCTGGAAAACTGCACTATCAAATATTGTAATTTTTTTCACAGACAGTATCGCCATCAGATGACACCACTCTAATGGCAGAAACTGAAGAGGAAATGAAGAGCCTCTTGACCAAGATGAAAGAAGAAAGTGAAAGAGCTAGCTTAAAACTTAACATTCAAAAGACTACGATCATGGCATCCAGTCCCATCACTTCATGGCAAGTAGAAGGGGAAAAAGTAGAAATGGTGACAGACTATTTTCTTGGGCTCCAAAATCACTGAGGATAGTGACTGCAGCTGTGAAATTAAAAGATGCTTGCTCTTTGGAAGAAAAGTTATGACCAACCTAGACAGCATATTCAAAAACAGACATCACTTTGCCGACAAAAGTCCATACAGTCAAAGCTATGGTTTTTCCAGGAGTCATTTATGGATGTAAGTTTGACCATAAAAAAGGCTGAGCACTGAAGAACTGATGCTTTTGAACAGTGGTTCTGGAGAAGATTCTTGAGAGTCCCTTGAACAGCAAGGAGATTAAACCAGTCAGTCCTAAAGGGGATCAAACAAATCTATTCTAAAGGAAATCAACCCTGAATATTCACTGGAAGGACTGATGCTGAACCTGATACTATAGGCACCTGATGAGAAGCACTGACTCATTGGAAAAGACCTGATGCTGGGAAAGACTGAAGGTAGGAGGAGAAGGGGACGACAGAGGACAAGATGGTTGAATGGCATCACTGATTCAATGGACATGAGTTTAAGCAGACTCCAGGAGATTATGAAGGACAGGGAAGCCTGGCATGATGCAGTCCATGGGGTCACAGAGTCAGACACGACTGAGTGACCCACCAACAAATGGCTGTCAGAAAGAAGCTTTGCCTGGGTGAGAGTAGGAACTTCAGGTTATTCCATTCTCTGTTCTCAGGACTTGAACATGGTCTGGCACTTTGTGGAAATGGCTCAACAACTGTTTCTTGACTGAATGGATAAAATACAGATCTGGGGAATCAGCTCATCTGGTATTTAAATGGAAGCAATTGGCACTATTTTTAGGGTTTAGCTATTGTTGTTAAAGATTTTAATTTCATTTTTAAAGGTTGATGTCAAGTGATTTCAACCTTCCTTGAAGACTGAAGTATCTGAGTTTGAAACCGAAATAAAAATCTGACATTTTTATTCTTCTTCCAATGGCTATGTTATTTCTATAGTGATCTCTAATGAAACAAAGTTTTAGATCTGATGGCTGTTCAAACTGAAGTGATCACTGACATCTAACTGAAGTATCAGAATACCTAAGTAGTTATATTTTTAAGCTGAATTATAGAAGTTAGAAAATGAGAACTATATGATAGCTAGATTATAGTTAATTGCAAAGGAAAAAGAAATCTCTACTCAAGGAAAGTGGTTTAGAAGATTTCTATACAGGATGATGTTACAATAGCCAAGTAACCCCTTTAAAAACTTTCATCTGGTTATTTATGACTCATAGTCATAAGGCCCCAAAGACCAGCTCCTCTAAATCAAAGAAGATTATCAGTGGAACAAACAAGTTTTTCTCAGTGTGAGCTTGCATTGCATATATGCCCTTAATTGATGGAACACCATGAACATGCCTGCAAGAGGGGGCGGGGACAGGCAACCATTTTTGATAGTTGGTATACCCTAAGTACAGTGCAAAACACATGTTGCTTTGCATGCTGTCTTAGTCAAATATTCAATATCCTTAATCAACTTTCAGAAGAATCCCTCAGCTCCCATAAGGGACCATAACTTCTGAATTCCCTTGGGTTAATCATATCAAAGATGCTCAATAATTGTTAGCTAATGAAAGCTTTCACTGATTAAACAAAGTACTTTCTCTGAGTTAAATAAAAAACATTTCCCTACTATCTTTACTCCCTACCTCAATACTAATAAGCCTACAGTGACACTTGATAAAGCTTTCAAATTTCCTATAGAACCTGATTAAGGCAAAATAAGTAAACAAACACAAGCAAAACAAACTAAATGCACACCGAATTCAAACAGCTCAGCTATATTATTAAAATTCATGATTTTCAGCAATGGATTTGTTTTCTCTCTGCTTTTTTTTTTCAGAAAAGATGATGAAATTAGTTTGAAAAATATAATTTACTCAGCAAAATTTTGTACCAATATAATATCTCTTTTAAGTTGAATCTTAAAGCTCTCCTAGACACTTTGGATCTAGCTTCTTTTTAGAAATCTCTGTAGAGATTCAAGGCTTGTTTGTTAAATGTGAAAGAGGAAATAGTAACATACATTAATAAATAGGCACATAAAATAGCAGTATATGATTTCAGATTATATGAAAAATAGTCTTGGCCCTACACAGATTTAGTGGCGCCTCTGCATTTAGGGCGGAATGTGGTAAATGACTAAGAGGTTTGAGAACATAGCTTTTGGAGTCAGACAGTTTTCTGCTTTATCACAACAGATTTTCTGTTGTCATCTTGGGAAGAAGTTTAATTTTCTTAAGCCTCAGTTTCCTAATTTGTAAAACTGGGATATTACTTAATTGAAGATTTTCTGAAAATTAAATTAGATATTGTTTATTAAACTTCTCAGGCGGGGCCT
>SJYC01104162.1:0-14505 GCA_006408675.1 Madoqua kirkii | reverse complement strand
TAAAAATAAAAAGACTATAATAGACTAATAAAATAAGACTTAACCTGTATAAATAGGTTGAAACTTAGAGGTATGGTAAGACAGTGGTTATACTGATAACAGAATATGACCAAACAAAAAAGAATTTTGGAGAAAATGATGAAGAGTTGTTAGATTTTTAATCAGCTATTTCTTTTATCAGCCTTTGCTTCTGAGGTTTCTACTTGTTCATGCTTATAGTTAAAACCATGTCTGCTTAGTGGATATTCATATTACTATTCATACAAACTGCATATCACTGGTGGAAGGGAATGGAAGTTATATTTTCCTAGTCTTTGCCTATTTCAATCAATCAACATTTATTAAATATTCATTCACAAATATACCAACTATATGCCAAATTGCTGAAGTTCCAATACTTTGGCCACCTGATGCAAAGAGTCTGGAAAAGACTCTGATGCTGGGAAAGACTGAAGGCAGGAGGAGAAGGGGGCAACAGAGGATGAGATGGTTGGATGGCATCATCGACTCACTGGACATAAATTTGAGCAGCTCAGGGAGATGTGAGGGACGGGAAAGCCTGGCTGCTGTAGTCGATGAGGTCACAAAGAGTCGGACATGACTGAGCAACTGAACAACAACACTATGCCAAATACTGCTCTAGCCAGCCATGAAAAGATAGAAAAAGTCCTTAGTCTTTTTAAATTTATATTCTAGTCAAAGGAGATGCACACTATGGAAGCAAGGAAATGAGCAGACTAGGTGAAAATCTTAGTGATGTAACCGTTTTTATTGAATGAATGAATGCATTCTGTTGCTCTGTTCACAATGTGGGTGATCTGTATTTCTCTCTCTCTCACTTACTAAGAGTCTAGAAGCCCATTACTCTTAGGATCACTTTCCCCCTACATGTAGCCCTTTCTGGTAGGACTTACATGGGCTCTTGGCTGGGACTTTCTCATGTGCCCATTATCTGGTCAAGAGCCAGCACTCATGTGTCCTTTGTCATGGTAAATTCTGGGAGTCTAGACTATTCTCGGGCTTTCCTGGTAGCTCAGCTGGTAAAGAATCCACCTGCAAGGAAGGAAACCCCAGTTAAATTACTGGGTTGGGGAGATCCCTTGAAGAAGGGATAGGCTACCCGCTCCAGTATTTTGGGGCTTCCCTGGTGACTCAGATGGTAAAGAATCTGTCTGCAATGTGGGAGACCTGGGTTTGATCCCTGGGTCAGGAAGATCCCCTAGAGTGGGGCATGGCAATCCACTCCAGTATTCTTTCCTGGAGAGTCCCCATGGACAGAGGAGAGAATCCCTGTGGACAGAAGAGCATGGCAGGCTACAGTCTCTGGGTTGACAAAGAGTCAGACATGACTGAGAAACTAAGCTCAGCACAGACCATTCTCAACTCAGCATTTTCTTCTTGTTTGTCTGTTAGAGCAGCCAGTCTTCTACGTTTAGACTTTTCTGGTGTGAGTCTGCATCCCACAGTTTAAGGGGGGCAAAGGTCAGGATCACTGCATGGTCTTATTAAACTCTGCAGTGGGCAAAGAGGTGGATAACTGCTCCCCCTTTCCTCTTTACTGTATAGATCTTAGGGAAGCAGTTTGCAGCATACCAGCAATTCTCTCTGAAAAAAATATGTTCTAGTCTCCAGTATTTCTTTTGACTCCTCCAAACAGTTTTACAGCTGTAAGCTGTAATTAACCAAGAGTTGCAAAATCAAGCTGTCCACCCCATTGAAAAGTCCTGTGTAGGTAGCCTGGCACCTCACTTCAGAATACTGGAGTATTTTTCACCTCTCTTTTTTGAACTCATGTAAAACTTAGGTAAAGAGTCCCAGGTTAAGGTCTTATAACTTATAAATAGTGCTCTGCAGAAGATTAAAGCAAGGTTATGTGATAGAATTGGTGGATAGCTTCTTCAGAGTGGATGGTTCAGGAAGGTTTTGGACAGAAAAGGATGAACCATGAAAAGATCAGAGAAAAGGTAGCATTTTGAACTGAGAGAAGAGCTGCTGACAAAGATCCTAAGGCAGGAAAAAATGACTTGAGAATGGTCACAGAAGAGAAAGATGGAGAGTGTGGGTGGAGTGTGTAGATGAGGGGGAGAGATGAAGTCAGAGAAGTGATCAGGGGTCAGGACTCAGGACTTCCGCAATTTATAATCCAGGAACAGAAGGATTTTTAGTTGATGGACTAGGAGCCAGAGGAAAAGAAGAATCAAAGCTAACTCCTCAGTATCACCAACTGAATCCACGCTAGTCTTTATAAAAACAAAAGAAAACTAGAAAAGCCAGGTTGACAACATACAGCGACTGGATTATCAGGTTCAAATGTTCCCTTTTTTGAAGAGTAAACATTTTATTCAGTTCTTCAAAGAATTTAAATTCATGCCATTTCCTGGGTTCCCTCCTTTGCCACCATAACAGCTGTTCTGGTTAAGAGCTTTGCCTTATTATGTGCTTGAATTTCACACTTCATTGAGAAGATAAGGGGTTACAGAGTCCTCTGTGCTTTAAAATGGCTGGAAATTGTGTAATCATCAACAAATAACTCCAAGAGAGAAATAAGGAAATTCATTCTAGAATCCTAAGACTTGGGAGCTCAGACAAGGGCTGTGACAGGAAACATGAGTAAGAGGATTATAAATATATATTCACAAATGTATAATCACAATAATGTGATCTGTAGGCAAGGTTATGGAGGAAAGTGATGGAGATAAAGGAACTGAGTTAAATTTACAGTAAGAAATGAAATTGTGATGCGTAAAGAGGAAGCTGTAAGATTTCATGACTTCAAGACAGAATCTTTGTTTTCTCCTAGTTTGTCAGTAAGCAGACAAATGAGGAACTTGGAAAGTTCATGGGACCTGAAGAAGAGAAGGAGAGCAAAAATATTAGATGTTAAAACACTAACATGGTTTAGGGCATGGTTTTTAAGAGCATGGACTACAGACCTAAACTGCCTGGGTTAAGACTGATTTCTAAGAAGCTGTATGACCAGCAAGTCATTCTCTCCTTTGTGCCTCAATTTCTTAACCTGTGAAGATTTCCTAGAATTGTAAATGTGTATATGGAGTATTTAGAATATGGCCTGCAATGTATGAGCAGGATTAAACATAGGTAATTAGGGATTCCTGGGATAATACTGAGATGGCTTCCCCAGGAACACTTGCAAAAATGAGACTGGTGGAATATACTTCCATTTTCTTTGATAGATGTTATCAGTATAGACAACCTGTATAGATGATTTATATAGAACCAGCATTTCTGAGATGAATTCCATCAGAAATGAGGCTCACACATGGTAGTGGACGACAAAAGCCTCAAGTAGGATTATGTTAGCCTAGGAACACAGGGCTAGACAGAAAGAGGCGGATTTGCAAAGTGAGGAGGCCTTGGATAGACCAGTAAAAGCCCAGCTGGAGAGGAGCCACGGGTTGGAACAAAGGGAAGTCAAATGGACAGGTTCAGGGTAAGGGAAAGAGAAAGATGAAATCATTCAAAATGCAGATGATAAGGCAGTGACTACATTAAATAAACACATAAGTAGGTAGATAGCTAGATAAAAGATTTAATTCTTTTAAGAGCTGTTGCTAAGTGAAATGAATCCTTTTTGGCTACAGATGCAAATATGGGAGAAAAAGAGAAATGACGTGTTGAAACTAACAGATTGCTCACTTCAAAAAGATGAAATGTGTTAGAGCGTCACTCACTGAGAGAGAAGCCAGACCCTGGGGAAGTCACTTCTATCATTTCTCGAAAACATTCATTGAGATTTGAAGGGTTATGTGGAGAAGGGCGTTATTAGTGACAGGAGGCTTTGGTACTCTTCCTAGTACCCAAGGCACAGACCAAACATACTGCTTCAAGCATAAGGCTAAGATAGTAAAACTGAAAGAAATGACTAAATTGTGTCTGCCACATCTTTGTGTGCTCAGTTTAAACGGATTCAAGTGAAAAATCCTGGCTGATCAGCTTTCACAGCTGCTTTGCTATGGGGAGCAGCTGCTGCTGGTGCTAAGTGAAATACTCACATGGGATGCCAACAGGCAGAGTGTAATTCAGGGCAGGGTACAGACATGAGACTCGAGGGCAGAGAGTGGTAAGTGCAGTGGGAAATGGTATTTCACATTTCCAAACTGATACCTTTCTAATTTAATTATTAGTTTTTAAATTGAGGTATAAGTGACATATATTAGTTTCAGGGATACAACTGATGATTTGATATATGTAGATATTGAAATAAGTCTCATTAACATTGTTGCTATATATAGCTACAGAAATTTTCTTTCTTGTAACGAGAACTTTTAAGATTTATTCTTTAACAATTTCAAATATGCAATACAGTATTCTTAACTAGTCACCAGGTTATACATTAAATCATCATGACATTCATTTTATACCTGGAATTTTTTACCTTTTGACTCTCTTCACCCATTCTGATCACCCTTTATCCATCTTCTCCCTCTGGAAAGCACCTATCTGTTCTCACCTATCAAAGAGCTTGGCTTTGTTTGATTTAAGATTCCACAAATAAGAGTGATCATACAATATCTGTCTTCCTCTCTATGGCTTATTCCACATAGAATAATACCCTCAAGACTGAAAGGATATCTTTTTTAAAAGCCAAGAATAGGGAAGCAGAGATGATGGAACTTTTCTGAAAGCACTTTGCCAACAGGTAACAAGACACGTCACGCTTGACTGACTTTCTGCTTGCTTCCACTGGGGCCTGGGTTTTCAGGATTATTTAAGTTCTAGTATGTAGTCAGGTATAGGTAAAGCAATGTCATGCATACAACTACATTAAGCAAAATAGAACTCAAAATTTAACCAAGGATAAGACAGAACTGCAGGAAGGAGACAGAGAAAGGTTGGTCAATGTTGAAATCATCACTATGAGGCTCTCAGTTGTTATCCAGATGACTGATAATTTCAAGAATCTGGATTTCCCTCCCAGGCACTTGAAGCCAGAACTGGGTTTAGGAGTGGAGACAAGTTTAAAAGATAAAAGGGAACAGGGTAATAGTGGACGTGGAATGAGCTACTGTGTGTCTAGGGAGGCTGAATGTTCAATAAGAACAGGAAAAGAGATAAGGAAAGATCAAAACATCATATCTGAGCTGCAGGAGGAGAGAAAAATCCAGCATCAGAAGTGATGGATGTGTCATTGGGGGAAGGGCAAAGGCAGAAGAATGGGAGGGCTGATGATGTATGGCCTGATGAATGAGGGAGCCTGGAAATGTCTTCAGGGTCAAGGGAAGCAGAGAGAACATTCTGGAACAGCTATAGCTAAACCCACAACTTAAGGAAGTTCATAAAGCATATACCATGGTTTGGGATTTGTCTTCAGCAAACTCAGACCAGGAAGACAGCCAGCAAAGAGCTTTTGAGGATTCCTAAGATAGCAAGATCAAGAGGCAAAGATAAGATGAAAAATCAAGATGGTATCTTATTCTTTTAAAAATTGTATCCTTGGATTTAAATGTGTGCTTACTGAACTACAAAGAATTTTAAAAGTTAGCAAAGCCTTCAAAACTTTAGTGGGTATCATCTAGATTTTCTCTACCTCTCCACACACAGTTATATAAGGGGTGATTTTAAATATATGTTTAGAACAGATTTGGATATTAATATGTTATAGGAGACAATGTGGTCAGCAGGAAACGTTTTCTCTTTACTGGAGCACCTTTAGCTTTATAAGACATTCCAATTTCTTTTTTAAAAGGCTCCAGAGGAAATATAGGCTACTGTGCAAAACGAGTGAAGATAAAATGAGTCTGAAAAGTGGAAGTAAAAGGGTGGACATGGAGTGTACACCCTGGACTGTAAGCCAGGACTTGTCCAGCTCTCCAATTTTGTTTCACGTAGGACCTGGGCAGCCTGGGGCCAGATCTAACTATCAGGGGAAGGAAAGAAAAGTGAAATGGAATATAAGAAAGTTGAAATCAATAAATTGATTTAAAAACCTCCTATTTTGCTTAGACTGATGCAATGTCAAAGACTCGGTCTCCTAAGCATTAAGAACAGTTTCTGACTGATGCCATTCCTTAGGCATAATACAAAACCCAACATTGAATCCAGTCACTACCCTCCGATTTTTTGACCTGGTAATACATAATTAATCCCAGAGTCCTCAAATCAAAATATGCAACATGATTTATGAATATTAAATTTTAAGACATTAGCAAATACCATCAGAAATCTGTGGAAAAAAATTAAGCCCCTATGAAATGTATTATCTTGGTAATCTGGAAAAACAAGATGCTCTAATAATAAGACCCACATACTGTTTACTCAAAATATCATCCTGACCCAGGTTAAGAAGACTTTCCATAAAAACTCAGTGTCAAGCTGGCAAAAAAAGAAAAGGATTACCAAGCTCAGCTGTGTTTTAAAGACTCTGACTTACTGACCTCCTGAAGGGATTTTTTCATAGAGAAGACTTAGATGACCAGGGAATTACTGTTCATGTTAATTTAGTGGGTGCATACATGTTTTCTTCAAGCAAGTACTTCATTTAACACAACAGGAGAGGATGCTATTTTCTCTAAAAGTTCCAGAATATATGCTTACTTACTAGAGAGAGGAGACCAAATAAAAGATTGTTAAAGATATACAAAACATTTTAGAAAGACTTTGCTTAAAATGAATATTATGAATCAGAACAGTCACATGTCAGATTTTTTCTTACTATCATTCACTATATTGTCCTTTTATATCAAATTTTGTTGATAAGTACATCAACTTTTGTTGGGTCTGTCGATACTAGTATTCCATAATGCCTACCAGTTTATTTTTATCTTTTTCCCCCCAACACTCCCATGTACACAATGTAAGTATCTTCCATTCTGGAGAGAATTACTTAGAGCTGTGCTTCTCAGACTATGTACATTGAAGGATCAGCTTTTTTTATGTTTTTTTAAAATTCTCAGTCTATTGTAAATCAATTCTATCATACATCAATGGAAATGAATCACTAACAAATGAAATTAATACAACAAAAGTGTATAGACATGTCACAGTTTTATCATTAAACTCTGTACTAATATTTTCCTGTTAAGTGACTATAAAGATTTTAAATGCTGACTCCAAATGTTTCCATTTATCTCATTAGAGACTAGTATGCGAAGAGTTGACTCACTGGAAAAGACTCTGATGCTTGGAGGGATTGGGGGCAGGAGGAGAAGAGGATGAGATGGCTGGATGGCATCACCAACTCTATGGACATGAGTCTGAGTGTACTCTGGGAGTTGATGATGGACAGGGAGGCCTGGCGTGCTGCGATTCATGGGGTCGCAAAGAGTTGGACACAACTGAGTGAATGAACTGAACTGAACAGTTTTTATATCAGCACTGGTCTCCATGGTTCGCAATTTGAGTCACATTGATTTGGAGGGTTCAGATTAACCAAAACTATCAGGATCACCCATCATACAGAGTCACTGAGACACAGGGATCCTACTCTATGTAGTAGCTATGGACATAAACAATAGCTGTTATTTACATAGCATGTTTTTCCTTCCTGAAGTGTTTGCATGTTCACACTCCCGTTTATCTTAAGGACAGACTATGTGGTAGGCAGATGAAAATTCATCACTTTATCAGCAAGAGGCCAACATATCTTAATCATGGAAATGCATGTAGTTAAATGCACATGTTTTAGCCTACTATTTTCTAATACTATACTATAAAAATCTGAATAGAACACACCTTATGCAAACCACACAGGTAACCGAATTAGTTGTCTTTTCATTCAATTAAAAAACAGTTATTAAGTGCTCATATGTGCCCTGTGCTGTGCTTGGCCTCATATGTGAGTAATCTGAGGAAAGGAATGTTTCTTTCATTCAAAGAGGACAGATGGCTTAGACAATCAGTAAGTTTGGTGGAAGGCCTGATGAGATAGAAGCATTGAATAAGTACTAAGCCAAGTGCTATGAGAACTGAGAGGAGAGGCAGGGGGATTGGTCTCGATGTAGAGTAGTGTAGTTGCTGGCACTGCTGAACTGGACTTTTGATGAGGAGGTAGCAGAACATGAACAAAGTCACAGAAGCAGGAAAAACAAGGAGAATCTGGAAACTGGTTCATCCTAGTTCAGACTCCAGGTATGTAAGGATGACTTCTAGGGAACAAAGCTGGAAAAGAAGATGTATGCTAAATCATGGAAAGGTGAGCCAGGAAGTTGAGGAGTCTGAGTCTCTTTTCATTCTTGCAGATATGAGTGCCTTGCTGAATGGAGCCCCTCTGCTCTCAACCCTGCTCACTTTGATTTATGACTTACACAGTCCACAGAAGGCAATCTTAATGACACAAAGATTAGCATAAGACAGATATTACAGAAGATATGTTGGGGGAAAACAAAGAACTACATCGCACAATACACAGAACTTAACAAAAGTCCTGATTAAACATTTATATCCTTTTCAAATATATACCAGATTTCTTACTGGCTATCAAGATAACATACCTTTTAACTTCCTCTTCTCTCAGACTCATTAAAATCTCTTTTCTTTTGTAATCTTATATCTCCATATTCCTCATCCCATTCAATAAACAAGAGACTGTCATTATTTCCCTTCAAATCTTTATAGGGAAAGTCTAAATAACATTAAGTCTCTTTTTCTTTTTCTCTTTCTCTAACTTGAATGGAGACACACAGATATTTATTAGATGATCGCTGGCACTGAAATAGTTATGTACTTAACATGGGAGGTCAGTGGCAAGCAGAGGAAGCTGCCTGAATGTGAAGAAGAGAAGAGAAATAAGATGACAGAAAACACAAGATGCTTGAGAGAAAGAATAACGCTTGAGCGTGGCCTTCAGGCCCACTTTTAGCTCCAAATCTACTTGGATTCTTTTTCTTAGATATATACACAATGATCCTTTATAGCCTCATAATACATCTCTATTTAATTTAGCTACATGAATTATTTTATTATGAAGATGTGCCACGCTGGTTGTAAAGGAAGAGAAAAGTTCATTAATCACCTTTAAAAAAAGACACTCAAGTTACACACAGCATAACGGAGATCAGGTATTAACTGTGACAAGAATAATCTGAGCTGATCTTTCTCTCCCTTGTCTTAGTGAAGCAGAGGCTGGACAAACGGAGGTTTTCTGTTTGTGTTTTTGGCCACACTGCACACTGTGTAGGGAGAAGGCAATGGCACCCCACTCCAGTACTCTTGCCTGGAAAATCCCATGGACGGAGGAGCCTGGTGGGCTGCAGTCCATGTGGTCGCTAAGAGTTGGTCACGACTGAGCAACTTCACTTTCACTTTTCACTTTCATGCATTGGAGAAGGAAATGGCAACCCACTCCAGTGTTCTTGCCTGGAGAATCCCAGGGACGAGGGAGCCTGGTGGGCTGCCATCTATGGCGTCACACAGAGTCGGACACGACTGAAGGGACTTAGCAGCAGCACACTGTGTAAGATCTTAGTTTCTTGGGCCAGGGATTGAACCTGTGCCCTCTGCAGTAGAAGTGTGGAGTCTTAACCACTGGACCACTAGTGAAGCCCCACACATAGAGTTTTAAGTTGCAAATTCTGGATGTTATATTTCCTAACAAAAGGAAACTGTGGAGAGGAAATACTCTGATAACAATGGCATTAGCATGGTGGATGCGTGTACTGCTTTGCAGCTCCCCCAAATGCCCCCATTTTAAGAAACAGAAGGGTGAAGAAAACCTAATTAATAATGTTAGAGTTATATTAATCCAGATTTATATCTAAATCCAGGAATTTAGAATTAAAGTGAAAGTTACTGTTTTCTTCTCAAATGAAGTAAAAATATAAACCTGACAGGTATATGATAAAATCACCGAATACCAACCTTGCGAATGGTCACCAGCTTTTCAGGTTGACATACGGGAGATACCCCATATACTCAGCATAGAGATTCTTCCCACCAGCCACACTATATCATCATCTGTATTGTCACCTTTGGCCATGAAGGACACCAATAAATACGGCACCCTCAGGAAAGCATGATCAGGTTTCATGGACATACTACCAAGAGAAGAAATAAAGTCACCAGCATGGGACAGAACAGGCTCTAGGTTTCAGAACATTGCATTTTATGATTAAACAGGGCTGGTAGCTAATAAAATTCAGTGATTATGACAGGATTTCCCCAACTATACTTCAGGTAATTCCAAGGTTACCCAAACCAAATATTTTAATGAATTAACAAAGACCAGAAGGCATTTCTAGATTTCCCAGCTGTAAGAGTTCTAAAATATAACTATTACATTCAGCTCAACAGAACAGTAAAGCAAAAACGCTTATTGCTGGTGATATACCAGGGAACAGTTAAAATTGCTTTATGGCCTTTGGTAATGAGAGTGGACGGCAGTGTAACAATAGATAATATGGTTTAGTTTTATGTCCTGAGAACAATCTGCTTTACCCTTACAGTTCAATTCTTTATACTGTTTCTGTTTTAAGTAATTACAGAAGATAGCTGGCAAGTGTCAGCTGAAACAGCTATAGCAAATGGCCTGTGCTGTCGTGTTGAAGTCTACCCCAGCACTGTTATCTTAGATTTCTAGGGAATTTAGTGTAAGTGAAGGTGTCAAGTGAAACAAATGTCTCCCGACTTACACTAGACTTAGAAGTATCTCCTCCAGGCAAGACGTTCTCAAGTTTGTGGCCAGTGGTGTTTTTCCAAAGGGTTGTGCATATAACACTGGTGATACCTGAGCTGCTATTAGAAGATACAGGAAAGATTATATTTTAATAGTTATATTTTTATTTGGAAATCAGTACCTGAAAATAAAGACCACATCAAATCCTTGATTTCATGGAAAATGTGGCTTGAGATGCGTGAGTTTAAAAAGTTCACATAAAGAAAAATATTAAGCAAATAGTGTAAGTGGTAGGTGGTAAAAAAGGCAGAAACTTTGGATGTTGGTATGTGGTAGGTGGTCTCCAAAATGGTTCCATGGGCCTCAACACCTGGTGTTCATGCCTTTGTATAATCCCCCCCACTGAGTAGGGCTGACATATAACCAGTAGGCTACTGTGAAAATGAAGGAGTGTAACTTCCGAGGCTAGGGCAGAGGTCATTAAGGCTTCAATTTGATTATTAATTTTGAGGGGAGTCAACTGCCAGGCCATGAAAAGCAGCCCTGTAGAGAGTCCCCTGGGCCAAATAACTGAGGCCTCCTGCAAACAGCCAGCAAGGAACTGAGTCCACTTGCCTATAGCCATGTGAATCTGGACTGCCATCTCTAAAGGTATCTGGGATCAGAACTGTCTTATCCAAGCCACTCCTGAATTGCTGACCCACAGGAACTGCATGAGATAATACACACTTATTAAGATGCTAAATTTGGGGGTGTTTTGTTACATGACATTAGATTAACAATAGATAAAGAACATCGTGACTGTGACCGGGCATCCTTGATAGGGAATCCCGCTTACCATTGCTCAGACATATCTTGATTTTCTTTTGTCTGAAACTTCCATTACAGAGACCTGAAGCGAGATTTAACAAAATGTGTACATCTTGCTTCTGCTTTTGCTGACAAAGTGTTTACTGTCACTTACTCCAGACAATGAGAGGGTTATAGGCTTTTAATAAAAGCGGACCCTCGAGCCAAGAGAAATCTGGTGGCTTCCAGCGCCAGGACAGTTTAGAGGACGTGATCTGAGCTCCTGAATTCCATATGTTAATGACCTCCCGTTTCTCTTCCTCTTCTAAAATGGACTCAAAGCAGCTGCCATCTCTAAGCTCTACCTTCATGTGAGATTTTATAGTTTTCCTGGCCCCTAAGTGAGCCTGTGGTAAACTGATAGTTACTGTTATAGCTGTTATTTAAAGCTTTCTAAAATGACAACTTCAAAAATACTGTTTAGGTATTTTTCATATTAATTAACTTTCTCTTCATGGCAACAGGAGATTGCTTTATAAATCCCTTAAAACCTTAATCCGACTTCTTACCTTCACTCAGAGGACTTCCTGGGAAGACTCCTATGATGTTGCTATTCCCTCAGATGAGAGTACGTAGAGCTCATTTAAAGAGCATAGATACACGGAGGAGAATTCCTGTATTTTCTGTACTTACTCATATAGTCTCACTTTTTTATTTCTCAATTATTTTCCCATCACCCATAGAAGTTTCTTATTAGATCTCGGGCATGCATGTTGCAAATTAATTTGGGTTCCACTGTGTTCTGCTACTTCTGCTGCGTCAGCATTTCCATAATTACAACCCACCACTGGCTGTCTCCCAGATGACTGCTAAAATTATATGTCATGGGATTTAAGTACAGACCAGATCATGGTGTTTTTTAATCTTCACTAGAATTCCTTCCAAATAACTAAAGAACTAATCACCCTAGCTCTTTTTGTTGTTGTTGTTTGGGCTCTGGTTTGGGCCTTTGGAAGCACTTCTCTTCAACAGAAGCTAGTCTATATCTTCAGTTTGCTTTCGGTTCATGGTTCTGGGAAAAAGCAACAGGGTTTGTGTTTCTCCATAACCCCATCAGAAGAGTATCTGTGTAACAGTTTCACTAATAATTTTAGTCACAAACACATTATTTGCCATATAATATTCTTGTCTGAAAAATTCCACAGACAGAGGAGCCTGGCAGCCTACAGATCATGGGGTCACAAAGCGTTAGACACAATTGAGCCACACACACACACACACACACACACACACACACACACACACTTCCTGAAAATCTGTTTTGGTGACTACCTAAATCTTACATCATCACTTATTGATTCTAGCTCAGGAACCATATTTTTTAGTACCTATATCACAAATAACCCAGAAGAAAACGAAAGCAGTTATGGCCAGTGACGCAAACTAAATTGGCTAACTTCTAGCTCTGGTTCTCAGTTTCAAAGCAGGACATGGGTGAGTCTCGTCCCTCTTCAGGGGCCAGTTGTGCCATCTGTAAGACAGGAGGGTTGGATGAGCGAGGTCGCCTCCAGCTCTGCAGGCCTGGAGCCTCTGTACCCGTGATGGCAGCTCGAGACCCCGGCCCTTGCTGTGGGCTCCAGCTCTCCAGTCACTCAGTCTTGGAATTCCTGCTCACTGGCCATTTTACTGCCAGCAGCTCTGCCTATAGCTTTTCGTTGCTCTGTTTTCCCCCAGCCACTTTTGTTGTTGGTTTGGTTAGGCTTTGGGTTCCTCAGCCTCTGTTTCTCCTTCTAATGTCTCCACAAGAGAAAGGGAACATGGTCGCGATTTGCTGCCTCTGGATGTGAATTATGCGCTTCTAGAATCTTTAAGAAATAGACCTGAAAAAAACCTTCCAAGAAACTTGTCACATACATATCAGTTCTTCCTGGATTATTCTCTTTTAATGATTTGGATGTTTACTGACTTTAGGTCTCCCCACCAGGAGGTACTCTCTATAAAAGCTGCCACCTGTGTCTCCCATTTCCTGTTTCAGCCCCAGAATCCAGGTCAATGTTATACAAAACAATAATTATTCTTGTTTGTATCAACTTATATACTCAATATGCTAAATGAATTAATTGAACCAGAATCCCTTTCAAGGAAATTTGGCTTTTGATGGAAATATGCCCCCAAAGACATCAGAACTACTTAGAAATAGCAGCTGTTCAGAAAACACTTAATGTAGTCATATTAAGTAGTCTCCAGTACAATAAAGGCAGAAAATCAAAAAGAAAGAAACAAATTCCTAGACAGAGGAGTGTCCAGTAAACCTCTAAATAGTTCACAGCTGTGTACCATGTGGTTTGACTGGGTAAACAAACTCAGGAAGCACATTTGGGTTGGAGAATCTGACATCAGAACTACTTAGAAATAGCAGCTGTTCAGAAAACACTTAATGTAGTCATATTAAGTAGTCTCCAGTACAATAAAGGCAGAAAATCAAAAAGAAAGAAACAAATTCCTAGACAGAGGAGTGTCCAGTAAACCTCTAAATAGTTCACAGCTGTGTACCATGTGGTTTGACTGGGTAAACAAACTCAGGAAGCACATTTGGGTTGGAGAATCCTGGCTGTAACTGTACTTTACCTCTCTTTCTGTGGTCAGACACAAGGTAACAATCTTAGGAGTGCTATTCTTAATAACTGTGCCATCTGAGGTTATGAAAATTCCTCATTAATTTGAGTGCTATAAATAATAGAATTTCCAAATCTAAAGCTAACTTCATTTTTTAAGTGGTTGCAGTTTCAGAGAAGAAATACTAAATGAGAGGGAGGGAATACAAGTGAAATTTCAAAAAATTAAAATTCATGACTTAAGGATTTCTTCTACTGTCATTTGGTTTAAAAGAAAGAATGAACTCTTCAGTTTCAGTAATTAAATTATATCTGTGCATTTGACATTTGAAATTCTTTATTATTATTTATTAATAAAAAGTCCTTTGAGATCATTATGCAAGAGGATACAAATATAAAAGATTAAAAGGATTGATAAAAGCTCCATTATATTTATTCTTTCCATATAAATCTAAAATTTAAAGATATGACTTACTGAAAAATTATTCTGAAGTGTCTAATTTATAAAGCTGACATGTCAAATTGAGATAA
>SJYC01104161.1:0-14894 GCA_006408675.1 Madoqua kirkii | reverse complement strand
TATAATGTTGACTAAACCAAAAGAAATACATGGGATTCATACCTCACCTGTACACCAAGATACATTTTGGTTAAATGAAAGATATAAATATTTTTTAAAAAGCATAGAACAAAAATGGGAAAATTTCTTTGTAATCTTAGGGAAGAAAAGACTTTTAAACTATGACTCAAAATTGAGCTATAATATAGATATGTATATTGTATGTATATTAAACTGCATGCATATTAAAACCTAAATATCTGAAACTTAAGAAAAGTCAAAAGAAAAATGGCAAACCAGAAATCAATATCTGAGACTCACAGACAAAAAGCCCATCTCCCTAATATATACAGAGCTGGTAGAAATTAATAGAAAGAGTAACAACTCATTACGCATGCTTAGTCCCTTCAGTCATGTCCGACTCTGTGCAACCCTACGGACTGTAGCTTGCCAGGCTCCTCTGTCCATGGGATTCTCCAGGCAAGAAAATTACAGTGGGCGGCCATGGCTTCCTCCAGGGAATCTTCCCAACCCAGGGGTCAAACCTGTGTCTCTTATGTTTCCTGCACCAGCAGGCAGGTTCTTTACCACTAGTGCCACCTGGGAAGCCCCAATAACTCATTATAAAAACAGATGAAAGGTATGAATACATGGTTCATGTAAAGAGAAAAATGGTTCTTACACAAATGAAAAAGTACTCCACTTATAATAAGAAAAATTCAAATTAAAAATACACTGAAGTATCATTTTTTATCCAAAAGATTGACAAAAATCCAAATTTGATAATAATACACTGTATTGATGATCCTTTGAGGAGATGAGCACTCTCATACATTAAAGACAGAAGTTTAACTGTACAAACACTATATGGTACAATTTGATAGTGCAAAATCACAAATGTGTATACTTCTTTTACCCAGTAATGCCAAATCTAGAAATTTATCCTACAAATAGAGTTCCATCATTCTTTGAAATGTGAAGTTTAACTGTACAAACACTATATGGTACAATTTGATAGTGCAAAATCACAAATGTGTATACTTCTTTTACCTAGTAATGCCAAATCTAGAAATTTATCCTACAAATAGAGTTCCATCATTCTTTGAAATGAAAATGAAAGTGAAAGTCACTCAGTCGTGTCTGACTCTTTGAGGTCAGAAGGATTATATAGTCCATAGGATTCTCCAGGCCAGAATACTGGAGTGGGTAGCCTTTCCCTTCTCCAGGGGATCTTCCTAATCCAGGGAAGATCCCAACCCTCATTCTTTGAAACAGCGGAACATTAAAAACAATCCTAATGTCCATCAACAGCAGACTGGTTTAATAAGTTATGGTGTATCCATAAAATGGAATACTTGTTTTGTTGTTTAGTAGCAAGTCATGTCTGATTCTTTGTGACCTCAAGGACTCTAGCCTGCCAAGCTCCTCTGTCCATGGGATTCTCCAGACAAGAATACTGGAGTAGGTTGCCATTTCCTTTTCCAGGGGATCTTCTTGACTCAGGAGTGGAACCCATGTCTCCTGTGACTCCTGAATTGCAGACAGATTCTTTACCCACTGAGCCACACAAAAGAATGAAAAATATCTCTGTGATATGAAATGAATGAAAATAATACTTTAAAACCTCAGGATAAATTTTAAGCAAAGAAAAGCAAACTGCAGAAATAGAAGTTCTTGGTAAAATGTGGGTAGAAAGACTTGTAAGTGATTTTATATCCTATGGTTTTCATTCTGTAGGCATTAATTTTGAGCAATCTCTAGCTTGGTTGGAATGCAATTTCTAGAATTACTTTTTACAGATTTGTGGGCAATAAACTCTGTAAGATTTTAAAGTTTGCACATCTGTGTGTGTAGTTCTGTCATCGTCATACATTAAAGGCAATTTGGCTATGGATAAATATCTGAAATTATAATTTCCTACTCAAATATTCAGATGTTTCATCTTCTTATTTTCTTCTGACATATAGTATAGAAATCTGAGGACTGCTTCATTTTTTACTACATTTTAGGTTTCTTATTTTTTTTTAATTTCTGAGATTTTTAAAAATTTTGATAATTAAAATTTGAGTTCCACTTAGTCCAGGAATGAATTTCTTTTTCTGTGATTTTGCCTAGAACTGTGCTTCTGATCAGCACAGTGAGATCATTTAGGTTTTTTTATTTTTGCCTCTAAAGTAAGTTTTTATGTTATATTTTTAGATACTTCTTCTCCAATAGTTTGTGTTTTCTTCTAAGGAGCACATGATCTTATGATTAAATTTCTATTTGTATGATGTATCTTCACCTGCATCCTCACATGTTTTGATCTCCACATCAGGAATTCAATTTTGACAGTGTCATCAATCCTGTTCTTTATCAAATCCTAATGTGGATACAATTTTGGTATTACACCTTAAGATTTCTTACAAGATATGTGTATACTACTCATTGTAAAATAATAATCAGCTAATAACTGGGACTGGATGCCATGATCTTAATTTCTAAATGTTGAGTTTTAAGCCAGCTTTTTCACTTTCCTCTTTCACTTTCATCAAGAGGGTCTTTAGTTCCTCTTAGCTTTTCTGCCATAAGGGTGATGTCATCTACATATCTGAGATTACTGATATTTTTGAGGCATCTGGTCCCATCAGATCATGACAAATAGATGGGGAAGCAATGGAAACAGTGACAGACTTTATTTTCTTGGGCTTCAAAATCACTGCAGATGGTGACTGCAGCCATGAAATTGAGAGAAACTTGCTCCTTGGAAGAAAAGCTATGACCAACCTAGACAGCGTATTAAAAAGCAGAGACATTACTTTACTGACAAAGGTCCACCTAGTAAAAGCTATGGTTTTTCCAAGTAGTCCTATATGGATGTGAGAGTGGGACCATAAAGAAAGCTGAACACTGATGATTTGATATTTTTGAACTGTGGTTTGGAAAAGACTCTCAAGAGTTCCCTGGAGTGCAAGGAGATTAAACCAGTCAATCCTAAAGGAAATTATTCGTTCGTTGGATATGAATATTCACTGGAGGACTGATACTGAAGCTCCAATATTTTGGCCACCTGATGTGAAGAACCGACTCATTAGAAAAGATCCTGATGCTAGGAAAGATTGAGGGCAGGAGGAGAAGGGGATGACAGAGGACGAGATGGTTGGATGGCATCACTGACTTGATGGACATGAGTTTGAGCAAGCTCTGGGAGCTGACGATAGACAGGGAAGCCTGGTGTGCTGCAGTCTATAGAGCTGCAAAGAGTCAGACACAACTGAGTGACTGAACTGAATAACTGGGAAAATATTTAAAATCCTGAAAGATTATGCTGTCGAAGTACTCCACTCAATATCCTGGCAAATTTGGAAAACAGCAGTGGCAATAGGACTGGAAAAGGTCAGTTTACATTCCAATACCCCAAAAAAGGCAATAGCAAAGAATGTTCAAACTACTAGACATTTGCCTTCATTTCACATGCTAGCATGATTATGCTCAAAATCCTTCAAGCTAGGCTTCATCAGTACATGAACCGAGAACTTCCAGATGTACAAAGGAAAGGCAGAGGAGCCAGAAATCAAATTGCCAACATATGCTGAATTAGAGAAAAAGCAAGGGAATTCCAGAAAAATATCTACTGCTGCTTCACTGACTACGCCAAAGCCTTTAACTGTGTGGATCATAACAAACTGTGGACAATCCTTAAACAGATGGGAATACTAGACCACCTGATCTGTCTCCTGAAAAATCTGTATGCAGGACAAGAAGCAACAGTTAGAACTGGACATGGAACAACTGACAGGTTCAAAATTGGGAAAGGAGTATGTCGAGGCTGTGTACAGTCTCTCTGCTTATTTAATCTAAATGCAGAATACATCAGGCAAAATGCCAGGCTAGATGACTCTCAAGTTGGAATCAAGATTGCTAGGAAAAATTCCAGCAGCTACAGATATGCAGATGATACAACTCTAATGGCAGAAAACGAAGAACCAAAGAGCCTCCTGATGAGCACGAAAGGGGAGAATGAAAAGGCTGGTTTAAAACTCAGCCTTCCAAAAACTAAGATCATGGCATCTGGTCCCTTCACTTCAGGGTAAATGGATGGGGAAAAACTGGAAACAGTGATAGACTTTATTTTCTTGGGCTTCAAAATTGCTTCAGATGGTGACTGCAGCCACGAAATTAAAAGATGCTTGCTCCTTGGAAGAAAAGCTATGACAAACTTAGTGTATTAAAAAGTAGAGACATCACTTTACTGACAGAGATCTATACAGCCAGAGCTATGGTTTTTCCAGTAGTGAGAGTTGGACCATAAGGAAGGCTAAGCACCGAAGAATTGATGCTTTTGAAATGTGGTGCTGGGGAAAAACTTTGAGAGTCCCATGGAGAACAAAGAGACCAAATTAGAAAAAATCCTAAAGAAAATAAACCTTTAATATTCATTCACCTGATGTGAAGAGCCAACTTACTTGAAAAGACCCTGATGCTGGGAAAGACTGAGGGCAAGAGGAGAAGGGGGCAACAGAGAATGCGATGGTTGGATGGCATCATTGACTCAATGGACATGAATCTGAGCAAACTAAGATAGTGAAGGTCAGGGAAGTGTGGCATGCTGTAGTCCTTGGGATCGCAAAGAGTCAGATAGGACTCATTCACTTAACAACAACAATAATTAAAAATAGAACAACAGGAAGAATGAGGTAGTAGAATACAAATAGATGCTATTTAAATTACTTAAGATGAGGTGAGAAAGTAATAAAACCTTTAAATATTGTTTCACTTCGAACTCAATATGAACTGTTCACTTAGAACTCAATATGAACCCCTTGAGATGATATGAAAGTCACAGTTCTATAGGAGAGGAGACTGAGAGAACACCAATTTATTTGTTTAAGATCATATGACCAATAGATGAAGGCAGTAGGAATGAAAATCTGATGACTCATGAAAATCTGATGACTCTAGAACTGGGCCATTGTTTGCCAGAAGGAGTTTTTCAGGGCTACTGTAAGGAAATCTTTTCTATGTAATTGTCTATAAATACTCCAGATCTCTTGTGTAAACCTTCCCATGTGCCTGACAGTGCTGGCATAATGTACATCAAATGGAAGAGCAAAGGAATTATGCTACTCAAAGCAAATCCTGGCACAGATAGTTCAGGCAAGAAACCAACCTCTTGGGTTGTGCATAATGATTCTAGGATACTGCAAGAGGAATCCAAATGAAAAAAAAAAAAAATACTGTTTGTGTGATGAAATAGGAAACATTTCATGGTGGAGTCCCTGGTGGCTGAGATGGTAAAGAATCTACCTCCAGTATGGGACTCTTGGGTTTGATCTCTGGGTCTGGAAGAGCCCCTGAAGAAGGGCACGGCAACACACTCTAGTACTTTTGCCTGGGAAGTCCCATGGACAGAGGAGCCTGGAGGGCTACAGACCATGGGGTTGCAAAGAGTCGGACATGACTGAGTGACTAACACTCTCACACTTTCATAAAGAAGAATGTTGACATCTATCAAGGTCCCGTTAAAGTCCAGTGCTCTCAGTGAAGCCCTTCCTGCCAGCCCAAACCATCATTTTCTTCTCTGCTTCAATTATATTTACTTTGTTAATGTCTCTTTTTCACATCCTATCATACATAATCTTGTTAAACTTTTTCAAGTGCTCAATCTTGTTAAACTTACTCAACTACTGAATAACCACGCTTCTCGAGGGACAGATATTCTGTTTTATCTTTCTTTTTATCATGCTACTAGGGCATGGTCCTTGGCTTATGCAGAACCACCCAGAAGTTTAAAATGGACTTAAGCTATATAGAATACTAAGTGATCATAATAACTTTGAAGAATGATTACTGCAGGGTTCACAAGCTATAGTTTTTCCCTATCATGGTACAGCTGAAGAGCCAAAGTTGAAAATTTTATCAATCAAAATAGAGGGATTTATATAAAGAATCTAGAAAAATGGTACAGAAGAATTTATTCTTTAATAAGAAGAATTGGGGCAAAAATGGAGAAACAGACATAGAGAACAGACTTATGGACATGGTGAGAGGGGAGGACAGCGTGTGATGTATGGAAAGGCTAACATGGAAACTCACATTCAGTTCAGTTCAGTCACTCAATCCTGTTGAACCTTTTGTGACCCCATGGACTGCAGCACACCAGGCTTCCCTGTCTATCACCAACCCCCAGAGTTTACCCAAACTCATGTCCATTTAGTCGGTGATGCCATCCAAGCATCTCATCTTCTGTTATTCCCTTCTTCTCCCACCTTCAATCTCCCAGCATCAGGGTCTGTTCAAATTACTCAGTTCTTCCCCATCAGGTGCCCAAAGTATTGGAGTTGCAGCTTCAGCATCAGTCCTTTCAATGAACACCCAAGGACTGACCTCCTTTAGTATGGACTAGTTGGATCTCCTTGCAGTCCAAGGGGGAGAAGGCAATGGCACCCCCCCTCCAGCTCTCTTGCCTGGAAAATCCCATGGATGGAAGAGCCTGGTGTGCTGCGGTCCATGGGGTTGCTAGGAGTCAGACATGACTGAGTGGCTCCCCTTTCACTTTTCACTTTCATGCATTGGAGAAGGAAATAGCAACCCACTCTAGTGTTCTTGCCTACAGAATCCCAGGCAGCGTGGTGGGCTGCCATCTATGGGGTCGCACAGAGTGTGACTGACATGACTTGGCAGCAGCAGTGGTCCAAGGGACTCTCAAGAGTCTTCTCCAACACCACAGTTCAAAAGCATCTATTCTTCAGTGCTCAGCTTTCTTTATAGTCCAACTCTCACATCCATACATGACTACTGGAAACATCATAGCTTTGACTAGACAGATCTTTATTGGCAAAGTAATGTCTCTGCTTTTTAATATGCTATCTAGGTTGCTCATAACTTTTCTTCCAAGGAGCAAGCATCTTTTAATTACATGGCTACAGTTACCATCTGCTGTGACTTTGGAGCCCCTCAAAATAAAGTCTGTCACTGTTTCCACTGTTTCCCCAACTATTTGCCATCAAGTGATGGGACCAGATGCCATGATCTTAGTTTTCTGAATGTTCAGTCTTAAGCCAATTGTTTCACTCTTCTCTTTCACTTTCATCAAGAGGCTCTTTAGTTTGTCTTTGCTTTCTAAGTGTGATATCATCTGCATATCTGAGGTAATTGATATTTCTCCCAGCAATGTTGATTCCAGCTTGTGCTTCATCCAGCCCATTGGGGTCGCACAGAGTGTGACTGACATGACTTGGCAGCAGCAGTGGTCCAAGGGACTCTCAAGAGTCTTCTCCAACACCACAGTTCAAAAGCATCTATTCTTCAGTGCTCAGCTTTCTTTATAGTCCAACTCTCACATCCATACATGACTACTGGAAACATCATAGCTTTGACTAGACAGATCTTTATTGGCAAAGTAATGTCTCTGCTTTTTAATATGCTATCTAGGTTGCTCATAACTTTTCTTCCAAGGAGCAAGCATCTTTTAATTACATGGCTACAGTTACCATCTGCTGTGACTTTGGAGCCCCTCAAAATAAAGTCTGTCACTGTTTCCACTGTTTCCCCAACTATTTGCCATCAAGTGATGGGACCAGATGCCATGATCTTAGTTTTCTGAATGTTCAGTCTTAAGCCAATTGTTTCACTCTTCTCTTTCACTTTCATCAAGAGGCTCTTTAGTTTGTCTTTGCTTTCTAAGTGTGATATCATCTGCATATCTGAGATAATTGATATTTCTCCCAGCAATGTTGATTCCAGCTTGTGCTTCATCCAGCCCAGCATTTCTCATGATGTCCTCTGCATAGAAGTTAAATAAGCAGGGTGACAATATACAGCCTCGACGGACTCCTTTTCCTATTTGGAACCAGTCTCTTGTTCAATGTCCAGTTCTACCTGTTGCTTCCTGACATGCATACAGATTTCTCAAGAGGCAGGTCAAGTGGTCTGGTACTCCCATCTCTTTCAGAATTTTCCACAGTTTATTGTGATTCACACAGTCAAAGGCTTTTGCATAGTCAATAAAGCAGAAATAGATGTTTTTCTGGAATGATCTAGCAGATGTTGGCAATTTGATCTCAGGTTCCTCTGCCTTTTCTGAAACCAGTTTGAACATCTGGAAGTTCATGATTTATGAACTGTTGAAGCCTGGTTTGGAGAATTTTGAGCATTACTTTACTAGTGCCTGAAATGAGTGCAATTGTGCAGTAGTCTGAGCATTCTTTGGCATTGCCTTTCTTAGGGATTGGAATGAAAACTGACCTCTTCCAGTCCTGTGGCCACTGCTGAGTTTTCCAAATTTGCTGGCATACTGAGTACAGCACTTTCACAGCATCATCTTTTAGGATTTGAAATGGCTCGACTGGAATTCCATCACTTCCATGAACTTTGTTCATAGTGATGCTTCCTAAGGCCCACTTGACTTCACATTCCAGGATGTCTGGCTCTAGGTGAGTGATCACACCATTGTGATTATCTGGGTCATGAACATTTTTTTGTATAGTTCTTCTGTGTATTCTTGCCACCTCTTCTTAATATCTTCTGCTTCTGTTAGGTCCATACCATTTCTGTCCTTTATCAAGCCCATCTTTGCATGAAATATTCCCTTGGTATCTCTAATTTTCTTGAAGCAATCTCTAGTCTTTCCCATTCTATTGTTTTCCTCTATCTCTTTGCACTGATCACTGAAGGAGGCTTTTTTATCTCTCCTTGCTATTCTTTGGATCTATGCATTCAAACAGTTATATCTTTCCTTTTCTCTTTTGCTTTTCTCTTCTTTTCTTTTCACAGCTATTTGTAAGGCCTCCTCAGACAGCCATTTTGCTTTTTTGCATTTCTTTCTAGGGGTGGTCTTGATCCCTGTCTCCTTTAGAATTTCACAAACCTCTGTCCATAGTTCATCAGGCACTCTGTCTATAAGATCTAGTCCCTTAAATCTATTTCTCACTTTCACTGTATAATTGTAAGGGATTTGATTAAGGTCATATCTGAATGGTCTAGTGGTTTTCCCTACATTCTTCAATTTAAGTCTGAATTTGGCAATAAGGAGTTCATGATCTGAGCCACAGTCAGCTCCCAGTCTTGTTTTTGCCGACTGTATAGTACATCTCCATCTTTGGCTGCAAAGAATTAATCAATCTGATTTTGATGTTGACCATTTGGTGATGTTCATGTGTAGTGTCTTCTCTTGTGTTGTTGGAAGAGGGTGTTTGCTCTGACCAGTGTGTTCTCTTGGCAAAACTATTAGCCTTTGCCCTGCTTCATGCTGTACTCCAAGGCAAAATTTGTCTGTTATTCCAGGTGTTTCTTGACTTCCTATGTTTGCATTACAGTCCCCTATAATGAAGAGGACATTTTTGGGGGGTGTTTGATCTAAAAGGTCTTATAGGTCTCCATAGAATCATTCAACTTTAGCTTCTTCAGCATTACTGGTCTGGGCATAGACTTGGATTACTGTGATGTTGAATGGTTTGCCTTGGAAGCAAACAAAGATCATTCTGTCATTTTTGAGATTGCATCCAAGTACTGCATTTCAGACCCTTTTCTTGACTGTGGTGGCTACTCCATTTCTTTTAAGAAATTCTTGCCCACAGAGGTAGATATAATGTTCATCTGAGTTAAATTCACCCATTCCAATCCGTTTTAGTTCACTGATTCCTAAAATGTCAATGTTCACCCTTGCCATCTCCTGCTTGACCACTTTCAATTTGCCTTGATTCATGGACCTAACATTCCAGGTTCCTATGCTCTTTACAGCATTGGACTTTTCTTCCATCACCAGTAATATCCACAACTGGGTGTTGTTTTTGATTTGGCTTGGTCTCTTCATTCTTTCTGGAAACATAGTTTACCATATGTAAAACAGATAGCCAATGGGAATTTTCTCTATGGCTCAGGAAACTCAAACAGGGGCTCTGCATTAACCTAGAGGGGTAGGATGGGGAGGGAGATGAGAGGGAGGTTCAAAAGGGATTCTTTACAGCATGGACTTTTCTTCCATCACCAGTAATATCCACAACTGGGTGTTGTTTTTGATTTGGCTTGGTCTCTTCATTCTTTCTGGAAACATAGTTTACCATATGTAAAACAGATAGCCAATGGGAATTTTCTCTATGGCTCAGGAAACTCAAACAGGGGCTCTGCATTAACCTAGAGGGGTAGGATGGGGAGGGAGATGAGAGGGAGGTTCAAAAGGGAGGCATATATGTATACCTATGACTGATTCATGCTGAGCTTTGACAGAAAACAGCAAAATTCTGTAAATAAGTTGTCCTTCAATAAAAAGTAAATAATTTTTAAAAATACATTTAAAATATGCAGGCAGGAAACAGAGTCTCTCTCAGGGAGATGACTGGAGAGATGTTAATGAGGAGACTATTTTCAGAAGTGTGGCAGGGTTAAAGACCAGCAAAGAATGATAAAGCAAGAGGAATGTATTTACACCCAAAACACATTCCAGCTCTTTCTCTCTGGCTGTCTCTTCGGTTTTCTATTGCCTCCTCCCTCCTTCCCCTGCTCTCTGATATCTACCTGGTCCCTCTCACTGGATGAAACTAAGGGGAAGTGAAAGGGTAAGGGAGTTGAGATGATGCAGTCCACAGAAGTCAGCCTGCTGGAGCATAGATCACTATGGAAAAGAGCAGAGCATAGACCTGAGCGTGACGAGGCTCCCTCCTGTCTTCTGAAGCCATTGCTATTTACAAAGCTTGCTGTATGTTACTATGTTCACCAAATAATAAAAGAATGGTCACTAGACACAAAATGATTATCTATCACCAAATAGTAACATATACAATTATATTACTTGTTTCATGTGTGGTGCCTTTTACTTTCCTCAGAATATTATATTGTTCCACGGATTTTATTTTCTTGTTAAGAGTTGCTGCTAAGCTGCTAAATTACTTCAGTCATGTCCGACTCTGTGTGACCTCATAGACGGCAGCCCAATAGGCCCCCCTGTCCCTGGGATTCTCCAGGCAAGAACACTGGAGTGGGTTGCCATTTCCTTCTCCAAGGGTTGCTATATTTTAAATTATTTATCTAATGATAGTGATAATAAAACTTACTCTTGTTTTCACATGTGATTTTTTAAAGTTTACTTATCTTTAAATTGAAGGATAATTGCTTTACAGAATTATGTTGGTTTCTTTCAAACATCACCATAAATCAGCCATAGGTATACATATGTCCCCTCCGTTTTGAACCTCCCTCCCCAACTCACCCCTTTAGGTTGTTACAGAGCCCCTTTGAGTCCCTTGAGTCACACAGCAAATTCCCATTGGCCATCAGTTTTACATTTGGTAATGCAAGTTTCCAAGTTACTTTCTCCATACACCCCACCCGCTCCTTCCTCGCCACCACCATATCCATAGATCTGCTCTTCTGTCTACCACATGTGATTCTTAATGCTAACCTTTACTTCCTATCAAAGTCTATAATTCTCCTTCAGTTGGTATGTTCTTCAGGACTATTTTGACCTTCACTTTCTCAAACTACATATTTCCTTTAATCATTTAAAGTATATAAGAAAATACTGGTATTTAAGAAATATTCTTTATGAGAAAGACAGGCCCATATCCGTACATTCCTTGCTTATGGGGAAACTTATTAACACCATTTAGTCCTCAGGAAACAGCAAGAAACCAAAAAGGCTTGAGAGCTGGGGACACCATCTCCCTATCTATAAATATAAAAATAAACTCCTAAAGTACTCTGTAGGACCGAGGACCCTTGGCTCACCGTTTAGCACCCTGTGTTCATCTGCTAAACGAGGCGCACCTCTTGACACTCTACATTCAGTGTAGATTTAACTTGTCCTCCTAAAGTCACGTTTCCTATTTTAATATATATGTTAGAAGAATTCAACCATTTCTACACTGATATAATGACTGACAATTGGCCAGCACAACACCAAGTCTGCCTTTCTCATTACCTGAGTAGCTGGCATAATGCTATTTACTAGGATGGAAAAGACTGGGAGAAGAGATCCACAGAGGGAAAAAAAATTCACGGGTTTAGTGATGACTTGAAACAAAAGGGCTGATCAACTTCCTAGAGAGTAACTGGGTTTGGCATTCCCAGCAGAGGTGTGTCCTGGAGATATGAAAAAGGAGAGTGCCATTACAGAGGGTGCTTAAAGTCATGAGGCTGAATGAGATCACCAGGAGGAAGCAGAGTTAGAGATCATGTATTTTATCAGCTCCTCATGGATTACATTAGAGAAAGGGAGCTTTCCAGATATTAAAATGTTTTTTTTTAACTGTAATGATTTAAGTAATGTGATATTGAATTATGAAAGAGTTCAAGTATATATGGGAGTTGCTGCTGCTGCTAAGTCGCTTCAGTCGTGTCCAATTCTGTGTGACCCCTGAGATGGCAGCCCACCAGGCTCCCCTGTCCCTGGATTCTCCAGGCAAGAACACTGGAGTGGGTTGCCATTTCCTTCTCCAGTGTATGAAAGTGAAAAGTGAAAGTGAAGTCGCTCATTCGTGTCCGACTCTTTGCGACCCCATGGACAACAGCACACCAGGCTCCTCCATCCATGGGACTTTCCAGGCAAGAGTACTGGAGAGGGTTGCCATTGCCTTTAATATATGATAAATGTAACATTTCCTTATGTAGATTATTCAACAGAAAATGATCAGTATTGGATTCCTTCTCTATTTTCTTTGGATATTACTATTTTAAAAAATGTATAGCTATTTTGATGATTGCAACAAGTCCCTGTCCCTGGGATTCTCCAGGCAAGAACACTGGAGTGGGTTGCCATTTCCTTCTCCAGTGTACGAAAGTGAAAAGTGAAAGTGAAGTCGCTCATTCGTGTCCGACTCTTTGCAACCCCATGGACAACAGCACACCAGGCTCCTCCATCCATGGGACTTTCCAGGCAAGAGTACTGGAGAGGGTTGCCATTGCCTTTAATATATGATAAATGTAACATTTCCTTATGTAGATTATTCAACAGAAAATGATCAGTATTGGATTCCTTCTCTATTTTCTTTGGATATTACTATTTTAAAAAATGTATAGCTATTTTGATGATTGCAACAAGCAAAAGAGAATAGCTAAAAACCTGTAAAATGTTAGATCCCCTTATTAATCTATATATAATTTATTTTACTAAAACTTATAAAACTAGCATATTAGAATACAAGTTAAAAATTGTTTTTATAGTTCTGAGGTAAAGAAGCTATATCTAAGCATGGCATATAAGATAGAAAAGATATTTAAAAGTTTATAAAAAGTGAATAGGAGAAAGAAATGGCAACCCACTCCAGTATTTTTGCCTGGAGAAATCCATGGACAGCAGAGCCTGGCGGTTTGCAGTCCATGGGGCTGCAGAGAGTCGGACACAACTGAGTGACTAACATAACAACTGCTGCTACTGCTAAGTCACTTGAGTCGTGTCCGACTCTGTGCGACCCCATAGACAGCCTCCTACCAGGCTCCTCTGTCCCCGGGATTCTCCAGGCAAGAACACTGGAGTGGGCTGCCATTTCTTTCTCCAGTGCATGAAAGTGAAAAGTAAAAATGAAGTCACTCAGTCGTGTCTGACTCTTAGCAACCTCATGGACTACACCCTACCAGGCTCCTCCATCCATGGGATTTTCCAGGCAAGAGTACTGGAGTGGGGTGCCATTGCCTACAAAGAGTGAATAATGCAAAAAAGCAGTAAAGAAAGACACACTAGAAAAATGTTTTCAACAAAATAAGATGTTTTAAAATCACTATTAAAAAATAAATACATCCATAGAAACACAAAGATTATGTCAAATGATAAAAATATGAGTTATAAATAGCTTGTAAAACAATGTCAGATATTCAATCATAAAAACAAACTAAAATGATTGTGAAATACTATTTTTATATCATTGTATAGGCAAAGATATTAATCAAAATATATATTGAGTCCTCATATTGGCTAGGGCAGATACTGCTTTCAAAGAGAGCAGTACAAATACGTAAGGCGTGTCTCATTTTTCCTATCAATGCAATATCAACTTTCCCCCATTGCACAATGGGGGATCTATGTCCCCTCCCCTTGAACACTTGTGACCTTTGTAACTGCTTCACAACTAACAGAATGTGGCAGAAGTGATACTGTGTGACTTCCAAGGCTAGGTCATAAAATGCAATATAGTTTTACCTAGTTTTTTCTGTCTCTTTCTCTACATGCTTTCCCCTGGAACCCATGCACTCAGCCATTGCCCTAGCATCAACTGCCAGACAGCTAAGCCTTCATATGGTTGCAGCCCTTAGACTTCTAGTCTTCTCGCTTAGATCCAGATATTACAGGGCACAGGCAAACCATCCCCGTGCATTTGAATCTCTCACCAAGGGAAACTACAGGAAATACAAATGATTACTATTATTCAGGCCACTATGTTTGGGGGTGATTTTTTAACTGCAAAAACAGGTAAATAATGCACTGACTTCCAGAACAATATGTCAAATCTGAAAACAGGGCATATCTGCTGACTAATTTAACTTGAGGAAGCACTCAGACAATTGCACAAGTATTTGTGTATGGGAAAGTCGATTATAGCCTCCAGTTTTTCACTCTTAAAAGCAAGAGAACATCAAATAATTTGGAATTGCTTAGATAAACTGTAATATATTTATATAATGTAAGACTATTCAACCATTCAAAATATGTAGTAAATCTGTATTTGACAAAGCAGTTCTTCAATTGATACTATTAGGTAAAAAATTAGGTAACAGATTTCACTGAATTACAGATGTAGAAAGCAAACTTATGGTTACTAAGGAGGAAAGGGTAGGGAGGGATAAATTGGAAGATTAGGACTGACATATACACACTACCATATATAAAACAGATAAATAAGAAGAAGAACCTACCATATAGCATAGAAAACTCTACTCAGTACTGTGTAATGGTCTAAATGGGAAAAGAATCTTATATATATATATATATATATATATATATAAAC
>SJYC01104158.1:0-17929 GCA_006408675.1 Madoqua kirkii | reverse complement strand
TGTGTTTTGTGATGTTGTATTAGATTTTATTTTCCACATATTAGGCAAAATATTCATAAATTCATTTTTATCTTTTCACTTGAAAAATAAAAAATTGTTGGAGGCAATATGTTAATTTAATTGCACTTTTTTTCTTGTTTCTGGCTAATCTTGCATACTCAAAAAGGAAAACTGTTATGATTATCCCTTATGCTAAATTGATAACAACTTTAAATAAATCACTGGTATTACTTGAACATGGATTTTAACCTCTTGATTGAGAAAGACATTAAAGCAGATCTTTAGTCATCTAATGAGAGGACACCAATTATCATAGTGAGTCACAGTATTGTAGTCATTTAGAAAATATTCTGAACACAATAAACTAGGAAACTTATTTTGAGGCAGCATCTTGAAGGTATAATTTTTCAACAACCATAAATTATATAAATCACTCCTGATGCAAATTTGGCCACTTTTCATGAATTTGGTATGGTTGTTCAAATTTTTCCAGAACTAAAATAATCACTGTCTCTTTTGACTCCTGAAAAAATTCACAAATAGCTGGAAACTAGGTTGGATGCAACACTAGCAACTAAACAAGTAAGATTTTAAAATAAATGACTTTGTATAGAAAACATCACTTTTCTACATAATTAATAGCACTAGTGCTATGTGCTATATATTCCAAGAGAGCAGAAAGGCATATGTTTCCTCAGAGAGCACCCAGTCCAAATACCAGTAGATTGCTTGACCATATAATATCCTCAGAGACAGTTCCAAGCCCATAGAACTCACCAAAGGACCAGATGTTGCTACTAGAATGTTCCAAGGCTTGGCATCTGGGTCTTGGCAAGCCTGAAGATAGCCTTGGGTCTTGTCTATTGCTAAAATAGGACATGAAAATAAGTTCCATAGTACAGAGTCTAAATGATTCTGAAGAGATATGCTGGGCTGAAAAATGATTCAAACTATAACATTTTAATAAGTTATTGGCTTATCTACACCAATTAAATATACTGGGAGAATGTCAAAACAGTTTCAAGGCTTGAAATAATAATTTTTCATTGACTTTAAGCATGTTCTGAATTAACTGTACCAATCAAAATATTTTCCAATAACTGAGAGTACACATACATACATCTTTCACTGTGAATAACAAGAGAAGGAGGACAGCCATAGTTTTGTTTTTAGATTTCAGGTAGTTTTGGAATGTTTTGAACTATCTTTCATCCCATTTCTATGAAATTTAAGGTTTGACATGTAGAAGTCTATTAATTATGAGTGCTATTAATTACATAGAATTGATGCTTTCAACTTGTGGTGCTGGAGAAGACTCTTGAGAGTTGCTTGGACAGCAAGGGGATCAAACCAGTCAATCCTAAAAGAAATCAACCCTGAATACTCATTGGAAGAACTGATAGTGAAGCTGAAGCTCCAATACTTTGGCCACCTGATGCAAAGAGCTAACTCACTGGAAAAGACCCTGATGCTGGGAAAGATTGAAGGCAGAACGAGAAGCAGGCAAGATGAGATGGTTGGATGGCATCACCAATTCAATGAACGTGAACTTAGACAAAGTCTGGGAGATAGTAAAGGACAGGGAAGCCTGGAGTGCTGCAAACCATGGGGTCACAAAGAACTGGACACAACTTGGTGACTGAACAACAACAAAACGCAGAGGTCATAATATAGTTGTGGGAAAATAAATGAATTGTTTTATGTATCTGATTCTATAAAGATACTGTTTTTCTTGGGGGCTATAAATTGTAGATTTATAGATAGAGTATAAGAAGTAGTATGGTAGTAACAAGAACTTTGAAAATTCATATATTTAACTCAGTAATTCCACTTCTTAGAAATTCATCCAAAGAAATGACTTAAATGTGGACAAAGATTTATTTGTAAGGATGTTCACTGTGACCGTAAATAGCTATATTATAAAATACATTGGCCATCTGATGCGAAGAGCTGACTCATTGGAAAAGACCCTGATGCTGGGAAAGATTGCAGATGGGAGGAGAAGGGGCCGACAGAGGATGAGATGGTTGGATGGCATCATCGACTCAATGGACATGAGTTTGAATTAACTCTGGGAGTTGGTGACGGACAGGAAGACCTGGCATGCTGCAGTCCATGAGGTCTCAAAGAGTCAGACATGAATGAGTGACTGAACTGATCTGAACTAAAAATGCATTATGATATAAATATTCAGTTATTGGGGATGTTACACACAGTAGAGTATCCTATAGCATTAAAATCATTTTAAGACTGTTTAATTGGCAGACAAAAACATGCATGATATATTAAAGGTAGAAGACAAAGCTATATAAATAACAGAACCGCAACTTGAAAATAAAACAGGTGTGTACTGACTCAAGACTAGAGCAAATACGTAAAAGCGCCGGCATGGTTATGTCTGGATAGTGAATTATGGGTATTTTAAATTTTCCTCTTCATTAGTTAGCATTGTCAACATGTATTTTAAAATAGGCAAATATGAATTAAATACTATATCATATTATAATTATATATAAATTTATATAATTATATGTTTATATAATTTTATATATTATTCTTATATTAGCAGAATGCATACAGTTTGAAAAGGCTGAAAATCAACTATAATGTTTTTAAACATGAAACACTGCAAATTCCTTAGCTCCTCTTGGGAATGTCACTCATGTGTTGGGATTTCTTTTCTATACTGAGGATATGGCAACAAATTCAAAGAGAAATTGACACTATTCAGTTCAGTTCAGTGCAGTTCGGTTGCTCAGTTGTGTCCGACTCTTTGTGATCCTATGAACCGCAGCACACCAGGCCTCCCTGTCCATCACCAACTCCCAGAGTTTACTCAAACTCATGTCCCTTGAGTCAGTGATGCCATCCAACCATCTCATCCTTTGTCATCTCCTTCTTCTCCTGCCTTCAATCTTTCCCAACATCAGGGTCTTTTCAAATGAGTCAGTTCTTCGCATCAGGGGACCAAAGTATTGGAGTTTCAGCTTCAGTCCTTCCAATGAATACTCATGACTAATTTCTTTTAGGATGATTGGTTGGATCTCTTTGCAGTCCCAGGGACCCTCAAGAGTCTCCTCTAATACCACAGTTCAAAAGCATCAATTCTTCGGTGCTCAGTTTTCTTTATAGTCCAACTCTCACATCCATACATGACTACTGGAAAACCATAGCCTTGACTAGATGGACTTTTGTTGTTTCTGCTTTTTAATATGCAGTCTAGATTTGTCATAACTTTCCTTGCAAGGAGTAAGCGTCTTTTAATTTCATGGCTGCATTCACCATCTTCAGTGATTTTGGAGTCCCCCAAAATAAAGTCTGCCACTGTTTCCCCATCTATTTGCCATGATGTGATGGGACCAGATGCCACAATCTTAGTTTTCTGAATGTTGAGTTTTCAGCCAACTTTTTCACTCTCCTCTTTCACTTTCATCAAGAGGCTCTTTAGTTCTTCTTCACTTTCTGCCATAAGGGTGGTGTCATCTGCATATCTGAGGTTATTGATATTTCTCCTGGCAATCTTAATTCCAGTTTGTGTTTCATCCAGTCCAGTGTTTCTCATGATGTACTCTGCATAGAAGTTAAATAAGCAGGGTTAGGGACCCTCAAGAGTCTCCTCTAATACCACAGTTCAAAAGCATCAATTCTTCGGTGCTCAGTTTTCTTTATAGTCCAACTCTCACATCCATACATGACTACTGGAAAACCATAGCCTTGACTAGATGGACTTTTGTTGTTTCTGCTTTTTAATATGCAGTCTAGATTTGTCATAACTTTCCTTGCAAGGAGTAAGCGTCTTTTAATTTCATGGCTGCATTCACCATCTTCAGTGATTTTGGAGTCCCCCAAAATAAAGTCTGCCACTGTTTCCCCATCTATTTGCCATGATGTGATGGGACCAGATGCCACAATCTTAGTTTTCTGAATGTTGAGTTTTCAGCCAACTTTTTCACTCTCCTCTTTCACTTTCATCAAGAGGCTCTTTAGTTCTTCTTCACTTTCTGCCATAAGGGTGGTGTCATCTGCATATCTGAGGTTATTGATATTTCTCCTGGCAATCTTAATTCCAGTTTGTGTTTCATCCAGTCCAGTGTTTCTCATGATGTACTCTGCATAGAAGTTAAATAAGCAGGGTAACAATGTACAGTCTTGACGTACTTGTTTTACTATTTGGAACCAGTCTGTTGTTCCATGTCCAGTTCTGTTACTTCCTGACCTGTATACAGATTTCTCAGGAGGCAGGTCAGTGGTCTGGTATTTCTACCTCTTTCAGAATTTTCCACAGTTTATTGTGCAAGTGAAAAGAAAAAGAAAAATCAATTTTGAAACTAAAATAACATTTCAGAGTACAGTTAACAGTGCTGCATTATAAAACAATTTCAAAATAGAAAACAATTTTATGATGAAAAGTGACCCCATGATAAAGTCAGTTTATTTCTTTTTTTGACTAACATAGTCCATTGTATATCTGTACCACAACTTTTTATCCATAAAAAGGAACACATATGAGTCAGTTCTAGTGAAGAGGATGGAACTAGAGTCAGTTATCCAGAGTGAAGTGTAGAGAAAGAAAACCAAATAGCGTATATTAATGCATATTCATGGAATCTAGAAAAATGGTACCGATGAACCTATCTGCCTGGCAGGCATAGAGCTACAGACAGAGAAAATGAACTCTGGATACAGAGAGGGAAGAAGGTGGGACGAATTGAGAGAGTAGCATTGAAACATATACATTACAATATTTAAAATGGAATGCTAATGGTAAGTTGTTGTATAATACAGGGAGCTCAACCTAGTGCTCTGTGACTACCTAGAAGGGTGGGATAGGGTGAGGGCTCACGGTTATCCAGAGTGAAGTGTAGAGAAAGAAAACCAAATAGCGTATATTAATGCATATTCATGGAATCTAGAAAAATGGTACCGATGAACCTATCTGCCTGGCAGGCATAGAGCTACAGACAGAGAAAATGAACTCTGGATACAGAGAGGGAAGAAGGTGGGACGAATTGAGAGAGTAGCATTGAAACATATACATTACAATATTTAAAATGGAATGCTAATGGTAAGTTGTTGTATAATACAGGGAGCTCAACCTAGTGCTCTGTGACTACCTAGAAGGGTGGGATAGGGTGAGGGCTCACGGGGAAGTTCGAGAGGGAGAGGATATATGTATGCTTATGGCTGAGTCACTTTGTTGTATGGCAGAAAGCAATACAGTATTGTAAAGCAATTTCCTTCCAATTAAAAGTAAATTTAAAAAATCAGTTTATTTCAATTTATTCCAAATGTTAAAACCCCTTATAGTTTCCTTCCCAAGATATATACCCTGGCCCATTTCTCCTGTACTTAACACTGAAAATGATTCACAACATTCCTCTTGGGCTTCTGTTTCTCAGAGATTTTCAATAGACTTTATTTTGTATTAGCAAGTTATCTCTAGTACTTCTTAAGAATATTTATCATTATAGCAAATATCAGTTAATTAGATTATATATGTATTTCCAAATATATCTGAAATTTGAGCCCTCTAAGTAATTAATACCAGCACCTTTATGATATTGCACAAATTTTATGTTTAATTCCAAACATAAAGCTTTCTGCTTCTAATACTCTTCTGGCAGCTAGCTTAGTATTTCGCTTACTTGGAGTTTAATTTTCACTAAACAGACTTTGTAAAAAAATCCCAACAACATCATTGTAATCTCTGTTATATGCTTACTTAGCAATGTGTCTAAGAGGTGGGACCGACTTTCAACAGCCGCATCAAGAGAACAATGCATTAAATCAGGTCTCTCTCTTTCTGAGGATGGCAGTGAGAGCTCAGCTGGGGCCCCAGTCTTCAACCCAGCCCTCGGCAGAAGCAGTGAATTCAGCCATAACTACAGCAGAGTCTGATCATTCTCCTGATGAAATTACACTGATCTAATTTGCACGCTGTGAAGACATTTGGCACTGGCTGGATCTGAGCCTTGACATCTTCATTGGAACTAAAATACACTAAGAACTGACATTACATTTCACATTCTCTACTGCCAGGTTGCGGCATTTCATCCTCTTTAAAGGCATTATTTCAAGAACATTTAATTTGGCTTTGATATGCCTGCCATTTTGCTGGGTGGAACTTACCGCGCCAGAAAAGCTCAGCTGTAATAAAGTTTGGCACCAACAGCCCACCATATACCTGCACCATCCTGTGCAATTTAATTGGCATTCAGTGGGTTGATAAATGGATTGGCTTAATGAGACAATATACTTGACATATGCAGGACTCTCCTGAGGAATGGGATTCATTTTTTCACTTCACACATCAACATGTTACAGATACCGACACAGTCACCTCTAGCAGTTGTGCTGGAGCCGGAGGATGCCATCACTGGGCTGACCAGTAAAGGTGTCCTCTTCCAGCCATCTCACCCCTTTCTCCCTGAGCACCAAGCAAAGTATGGCTTTTAAATTTTATTGCCTTTTGTATTTTCCCAGACACAAGAAGAAGACAGCCTCCAAGCTTTATTTGCATAAATCTGTATTTTCCAGGAGATCAAAGAGCCTCGTGGTCTACACAGATTAGTTTCACCTATGGCAGTACTACAAAAGACAATAAAGGATTCTCGGTATAACTGCTGATGGCATCAACCACATACAGGAGAAAATGGATACCATGGTGTCTTCGGAAAGTTTGGTTTCAAGAATGAATTAATTACAACAATGCAGAGACACTATTTTTCACTACTCAGATTAGCAAAGATTAGAAAGAACGATAATGCTGAGCACTGGCAGGGGAACAAGGAAACAAGTGCCTGCCTCATGCTCTGTTGGTGGGATTCTAAACTAATGCAATTTTTCTGGAAGGCAAATGACAATATGTATCAAAAGCCTTAAAAATGGCTATGGCCTTTTGCTAAGCATTTCTATTTCTGGAACTATATCCCAAGGAAATAAAGATATATCTAAGATGAATAAGCAATAATGCTGCTGCTGCTGCTAAGTCGCTTCAGTCATGTCCAACTCTGTGCGAACCCATAGACGGCAGCCCACCAGGCTCCCCCGTCCCTGGGGTTCTCCAGGCAAGAACACTGGAGTGGGTTGCCATTTCCTTCTCCAATGCATGAAAGTGAAACGTGAAAGTGAAGTCGCTCAGTCATGGCCGACTCTTAGCGACCTCATGGACTGTAGCCCACCAGGCTCCTCTGCCCATGGGATTTTCCAGGCAAGAGTACTGGAGTGGGGTGCCATTGCCTTCTTGAGTCAACAATGATTATCACATTGATTATAATGAGAAAAAATTTAAAACAATCCAGATAGCTAAAGAAAATGAGATTGCCTAAATGAAATATAGAATGCCTATATGCTATAAACTATAAAGCCATTAAAATGATGTGGTAGAAATATTTGTCCTGAAAAAATGTTCTTGATGCCTTTTATGTCAGAAAAACATTATAAACTATTATATTTGTTATTAGTCATTTTTTTTTACCTGATGGCCCAGCAGGTAAAGAATCTGCCTGTAATGTAGGAGACACAGGAGGTTCAGGTTTGATTCCTGGCTCAGGAAGATCCCCTGAAGGAGGAAATGGCAACCCACTCCAGTGTTTTGCCTAGGAATTCTCCATGGACAGAGGAGCCTGGAAAGCTATAGTTGAAAGGGTCATGGTGAGTCGGACACAACTGAGCACACACATACCAATAGTCTTACTCAAAAAAGTCAATGGATAAATGTCAAGACAGTAATGATGCTTGCCTTGTGAGGTAGGATCAATTAGAGTTTCTTTTTAATTTTTTCATGATGCTTATCCTTATTTTTAAGTAAGTGATTTATTTAAAGGATTTAATTAAGTGGCATTTTAAATTTCCCAAGGAACTGCTTTCTGACAATAATGTAGTTTTGGGAAATTCTTTTATTGTGTCGTAAGTCAAACCATGCCCATGTAATTCAGTTCTTCTTATGGTTTCAGGTTTTATAAGAATTCAGTTGGGTAGGTATCCAGAAAGATAATTCACCCCAGACAAATGAAGTTTCTTTCTACCTCCAGCTTCCTAGCATTTCTCAGTTCACTGGTAACAGCTCAGTAGTAGAAAGTAGCAAATTTTTAGAACAAAATTGACATTCAAAAGAGTTCTGGAGTTGACATCTTCTAGTCATAGTCCTCTTCAAATGAAAACTGCTTGGTTTATTCTGGTTCTGTATTTTTTTTTTAACAATGCTGAAAATCTCTAAAAAGATAAAGGGATACAGAGATGAAAAGGTTATAAATTCAGATTTGCTCAAGACCCATGGGAATCATATTGCACCTGGCAACAGGAAAGATAGGGTTTCTGCCTTCAAGTCTGCCCAGAAAAATAGAAAAGGAAAGATAATTCGGATGAGATGAAAGTGCTTTAAAAGGGAGATCAGCTTAGGGGAGCCAAAATGCTCCATGAAGACCAATTGGAGGGCTCGGTCAGCATTCGAACCAGGCAGGCTGCGGCGCCATGTGAACCGCAGCCAGGGCGGCCGTACCGCCTGCCACTTAGCTGTCTCCAGCGCCTTGCCGCTACCTGCCTCTGGCTTCCTTCCTGCCTCCGAGGTGGGGAGGACGCCCACCAGCCACGGCCCCTCATGTCAACTGGGTGCCAGTTTGATGCTCTCCATTTTGCTCCAAAGGAAGTTCCAACATGCAAATAAGCCCAAGGAAATGAAAAAATGAAACGGTGTGTGACAGTTTCTAATTACTGCATAAAAACAACATATGGAAACTTCATTGTCCATTTCATCTCCCAACATGTACCGTCAAGTCAGACTTCCCTTACTTTATCACACCCTTGAGCATTTGGACCTGATTTACTTCAATAAAAAGGTTAAAAAAAAAAACAAAAAAACAACACTTTCTGATGAGGTAATAGTATTTAAAAGATTTCTTTTTAAATACCTTCATCACTGAGAAGTTCTCATAACCTTGCTCTACTTTCCATTAGGAGTTTTCTCATTGTGTTCTAGTTAATTCTAGTCCCTAGGGTTGTTCAAAACCTGGATTGAAGTTGTCCATTCTTCAAAGGTTTAAACTAACTATCCCTAAGCAGCTTTTATCAATGCTTGAATGGGTCCCTAATCACTTATTAGAGGAGACAGAACAGATTCAGCACTTACAGTCTGCTTGAAATGTTCTAAAGGCATTTGAACAAGAGGTCAAAAAAGAAACATCAAGCAATGCTTGATGAACTAAAAAACAACAGTAAAGGCAAATAGAAAAGCAAAAATTAGTAAAAGCAATGTGTTGAGGTAAAAAGATTGGATTGAGGTTCAAGAGACCTGGAGTCTGTCTCCCTTTTTGCCACTACTATACCTGTGTGATCCTGAGCAAATTCTTTACTCCCACCATCCTCTGCTTTAAAGTAGGATTTAAGCTATTTTCTAAGATTCCTTTCCTCTTTGCTGCATTCCTGCATTCTCACAGTATACAGACCTAATTAAATACTATATATTTTCTGTATGGGACAAAATACTGTTCACCAAAGGCAGCTTGCATTTAAATGCTAACCTTAGGGTAAAGTTTAAAACTTGAGGCAAGTCCTGGGAAGCAAAGCATACATCAAGTGCCCATTTGCTAAAAGCAAAATCGTCCAGTTTCTCCTCTCATCCCTCCTGGCCACAGAAGCAGAGTCAGTTAATGAATCAGAAAAAAGCTGGTTACCAGATGTCCTGGCTTATTAACACACACATCGCATTCTGTAATGGCATTCATGGAGCAAGCTGTGCGGAACTGAGAGATGGCAAAGGAAAAGTCCACCTCTTTGATGCGCTTCAAAATGTGGGTGTGCTTTGGTCAATTTTAGGAAGGGTGGTTGCACAAGTTCATTTAAGCCCTTGTCAGGCATTCTTTCAGGTGGAAACTTGCTGGATTACAAAGAACCCTTTCTCCAAGGTCACAGGGTATCAAGCCCCTCTCAGGGCCCTCCTCTTTTCACTAATCTTTGCAGAATTGCCAATATGAACTCTTACATGCAGAAAGAAAGACAACAATAATAAACTTAGCAGCAATGTAAAGGAAAAGCCAATTCTGTTTGGTTTTCACCACTGCTAATTTTAAAGCCACCCATTGTTCAGCTCTGCAGTCTAATTTTATGTTAATATCCTGAAAGTTGTCAAATCTTGGCAAAACCTATGCATAAATTACACAGAAAGTAGCTCACAGGAGGGGGAAAAGTAATGACTGTCATGGTTAGCCAAATCCATTAATAGTCTGACAAGCAATAACCCAGGAGCTCTGGTCAACTGCTGCAGACATCTGTGAAACTTTTGCAATTAATATCATTTTTTCCCTTATTTTTTTATGTTGTTGGAAGAGGTATCAGCTGCCAAATAGCATGCAACTGACTGATCATTATCAGCTCTGCTGGTAAAGATTGGGTTTATCATCTCTCTTGGTTGACCACTGCTCTGCTTTTGGAAAAAAGCTACTTTTTTTTTTTTTTTTAAGTAATGATATGTGTCTCAGCACTGAGATTGATAGTATTTAGAAGATGGATATCAGTGATGTGTGGCTACTCAGAATTAAACAAATAATTTGCTTTGTGACAACTTAGAAGGGTGAAACAGGGAGAGAGGTGGGAGGAAGGTTCAAGAAGGCGGGGACATATGTATACTTATGGCTGATTCATGTTGATGTAGGGCAGAAACCATCACTATATTGTAAAGTAATTATCTTCCAATTAAAAAACATTTTAACAGAAAAAATTAAAGAAATAAGATGCTTCAATATCTAATTCACTATTGATTTTTCTCCCAGTGAGACTGGGAAGAAATACAGATGGAAAGACTTAAAATCTCTCTTCAAACCTTCACCTTCAGTCGTAGACTTGTTGGCAGATCATTTTACTGTGTTTCCTCCTACCTTTCTCCAGGCCACTCAAGCGTACTTTTTTTGTGGGTAAGGACTTCAAGGGGAAAATAAATATATCCACCTGCTTGGTTAGTGTCTGTGCCCTGCTGGTGGTAAAACATTTTTGAATATTATTTCATATATATATATATGTGTGTATGTGTGTACACAGAGAGAGAGAGAGAGATGTACATGTATATTATACAGGCAGGCTACCCTGGGGCTCAGTGGTAAAGGATTCACCTGCCATGCAGGAGACATGAGTTTGATCCCTGGGTCAGGCCTGGGGAAGGAAATGGCAACCCATTCCAGTATTCTTGCTTGAAAAATCCCATGGACAGAGGAGGCTGGTGGGTTACAGTTCATAGGGTTGCAAAAAGAACCAGATACAACTTAGTGACTAAACAGAACAAACACAAAAATATACAGGCATACATCATTTATTACTCATTTTCTATGGAATAGTGCTGGGAGAATTGTTAATAGCTGAGTTTCCTGGTATGCCTGTAAAGGCTACTCAATCTCTCCCCACAGCTGCTTAGCTGATGCATCTAGAGTAGTACCTGGCACAGACTGGATTTTCAAAAATGTTTGTTAAATGAATGGATGGATAAATGTTAGCAGGGTATGATCCCATTTAAGACCTTGCTATTGGACAGAAGAGTATAGTGGGCTACAGTCCATGGTGTCACAAAGAGTTGGGCGTGACTTGGTGACTAAACAACAATTGTAGCTTCATTTGTTGATTTCATGCAGAACTTTCTTGCTGCTAAAATTCATTGCCCATGTGTAAGGGTTTTCTCAGAGAACACTGACAGACAACTTACTCTTCTTAAAGCTTACAGCAGTCTGAAATGCCTGCCTTACAGAATCATTTGGTAAACAAACTTTTCAAGCTCCTGCTTTGCACCAGGTCCTATGCTTGGAAATAAGAATCAGAAGATGAATAAAACTCAGTTTTTGCTATTACAAAGCTCTCAGAATATCTATAGGCAGCCATGCAGAAAGGTGATTCCAACAAAACGTGGCACACACTATAACACTGATTTCAACAGATTTCAAGAAGGAGCACATTCTACCTGGTATTGCAGAAAAAGGTGCCATGGTAAAGAGACACGTGAGCTGAATTGTGGTGAAAAATGGCCTGGCAGAGAGAATGAGAAGGGCTTTCAAGGCACAAGGAATGCATGTGTGACGATACAGAATAGTTAAAGGCATAGAATTTTAGAGAACAGTGAGCTGGTCTAGTACCTAGAAGTACAGGGCATGGGACAGTGCCTGCATGTGGCAGGAAGTGAGGCTGGAAAGAGGAACAGAGGAAGGACAAGAAGTCGCCTTGGTGCCTTCTGAATGATTGTGGAGGTCACTCTGCATGCAGCTGGGATAAGTGGAAGCCTTTCACCAGAGAAACAACTCTGTGGAAATAGCCTTTGATGGCTAATAGGAAAGGGGGAGCGATGGATGCGGAAGAAGAAAGGGACTGCTGGGTCATGGCAGAAGGTCATTTCAGGATATACTCCAGATATATGCCTAGGAGTGGGATTGCTGAGTCATGCGTAATTCAAAAGGACACAGGCACCCCAAAGTCCACTGCAGCACTGTTTGCCATAACCAGGACACAGAAGCAACCTAAATGTCCATCAATGGAGGAGTGGGTAAAGAAGATGTGGCACATATATACAGTGGAATATTACTCCACTACAGAAAAGAATGGAATAATGCCATTAGCAGAGATATTGATGGACACAGAGATTGTTACACTGAGGTAAGTCAGACAGAGAATGACAAACATGTGGTATCACTTATACGTGGAATCTAAAGAAATGGTACAAATGAACCTATTTACAAAATAGAAGTTGAGCCACAGACATAGAAAACAAATATGGAAAGGGTAGGGGGAGGAATAAATTGGGAGACTGGGATTGACATATACACACTGCTATAAATAGGATAACTAATAAGAATAGCTCAGGGAACTCTGTTCAGTATCTTATAATGGTCTATATGGGAGCAGAATCCAAAAATGAGTAGATATATGTACAACTGACTCACTTCGCTGTAGAGGAGAAAATAACACAACATTGTAAATCAACTATACTTCAATTAAAAAAATTAGTCATTTCAGGAGCCTTATGGAGACAATCCAAAAGGAGAAGAAGCAACAGATTTTGAGACATCTCTGAGCAGAACTATCAAGGCTGGGTGACTGATTGCAGGTGGGATAAAACAGCTATGATAGAAGATGACTCCTAGCTTTGCATAAATGGTAAAGACTTTAATTAAGACAGGGACACAGAAAACAGCTGGCTGGGGTAGGTGTAGGAATGAAGGGGAAATGCAAGGGGATGTAGGAATGCAAGGGGAAAACAACACGTAATTTTTCTAGAGACCAGTCTTTATGAAATAATGAGTAGCTCCATACCAAACCATTTCCAGCTACCACTGATAAAGTCAATGAATCAAACGAGAACACATCTAAACCTTCAATGCTTATCAAAGGCAAACACAATTGAAAAAGACTTTTATTTTAAGGGACAATCAGGATGAAAAATAACTAAAACACACAAATAATAAATTAGTCCTTTGAACTTAAAGAAAAAGAGCTCATTAACAGGAAGTTATTTGCAGGTTATGAGTTCTGAGGTTTCTGAACTGATGACTGGACAGAATGCTCAACGTGACCTATTTCTTCCTTTCCTAAATACTACAGTAACAGTTACCAAATGAAATGATAATCATAAAATACAAAACCCCCCAAAGAATCATAGTCTTCAGTTTAGCAACACATGCGGATTTCTCTCCAGCCTTGGCAGAAAGAATATATTCTGGACAAATCAAGAAAGAAGCCCTGGAGCAGTCACAGAAATGAATGCCAACTGTCTGAAAAACAAGTTTGCTGTCATCTTGGGACACATCATTTTTAGAAACAATGACCCATTTGGCAGCTTCACACATGTTCGCATCTCTGAAAGCTTTCCAACATTCCATGCCCTACTTTATTTAGGTTTGGGAATTTCTTCAGTATAAATCTTTGGTGAAGCAAGTGCAGAAACTCAATTCCATCTAGTATTACTCATTCCATTTACACCTTTTTTCCCCCTCATTATGTTACTGATCCTTGTTTCACTGTTTCAGAGACCTTGTCTGGGCAACGTGATATCAAATGACAGCGCTGTGGAATGTCTAAGTTGCTGCTGAATTTTTCAGCTGTTCTAGATGGTCTGTTAACTAGTGCTGCTCCTTCGACTTCTGAAAACAGCCTTTGTTACAGGAAGGGTTCGGCTTTGCTCATTAGAAAAAGTTTCATTTTGGATCAGTCAAAATCTGAAAGGCCCTTGGTAAGTATTATTCAAAATAACAACTGCTACGTTTTCGGTTTCCATTAAATTTGGATTGATTACTTAGGTTACAAAGGGTAGGGAATTTTCCTGAAAGCAGGAAATACTCCACCTGTCTCCAAGCATCTGACATCATACCACGCTGAATTTTCAGACTTTAAATGGTTCTCTTACAATACAATTTCTGGAGAAGGCAATTGCATCCCACTCCTGTACTCTTGCCTGGAAAATCCCATGGACGGAGGGGCCTGGTAGGCTGCAGTTCATGGGGTCACCAAGAGTTGGTCACGACTGAGCGACTTCACTTTCACTTTTCACTTTCATACATTGGAAAAAGAAATGGCAGCCCACTCCAGTGTTCTTGCCTGGAGAATCCCAGGGACGGGGGAGCCTGGTGGGCTGCCGTCTATGGGTTCGCACAGAGTCGAACACGACTGAAGTGACTTAGCAGTACAATACAGTGGGGTTTTCCAGAATATGTGAACTCTAAATCAAAGAAATTTCCTGGAGAATTTCTAACCTATAGACCTAGGTTGAGAGAGATTCTGGGGAGCTAAGTGTCCTCCTTTTTGAAAGGGAGGTCAGACTGTTTGAAGGGAACGATGTCAGGTCACAGAAGGAAGAGTGGTGATGCAGTCAAAGAACAGCCCTTGGCTGGGGGAGCAGAAAGTGGTGACGCTTCTAGAAGCAAAGAGCTCCTGTCTGTAGTGAAGGCCTCTGACTTCTGAATTCACAATCTCTTCATCCTTGATGAGGTTTTCTTTAGTGTCAACTGCTCTTTTGTTGATGTTTGTCTCTTAACCTGACTTCCATTGTAGAGTGACAATTTTTCTCCTTCCCATCTTTTGGATCTTCAGATACAAATAATCAAAACAATTCCTTCAAGTTCTTTGTAGAAATAGGCCATTTTATTTTTTTCATTGCTTTCAGACTCACAGCTTGAGTTCTAATTGTGTTGCTGTGAAATGAATGCAATGTTTTCTCACTTTATTATAACCAAAAGTAGCTGAGAATATGCACATTGTTCCTCATCTCATAAACTACTTTCACATCTCATTTATTAATTCATAATTCTTGAATAATTGTTAGCTTGACACCACCAGAAGTAACAAATTAAAAAATCCGAATCACCCTTTCTCAGATGTAGATAGGTACACAGGACAAATAAAAAGAATGAAATGTTAAAAGTCCTTTCTTATAATTAAATTTAAAAATCTACTACTTGTTCCTGCTCCCAAATATCCTTGAGAAAAAAGGTAGAAATAAAATCTGTTTTCAGATTATATGTTTAAATGAAAATGAAGCAAACATTTGCTTATGCTTATTTAATAAGAATTGAGCTAAATTTTTAAGACATAAATATTTAGGAAAAATGATTATTATGGTATTTTTAATTCCATCAGTTATATATTCTTAACTTTGTGGATACTTTTAATATGCTGACAACCTAAACTGTGTGAATAAACATGTTCTTTTTAAACATTATTGCTTTTCAAATAAAAAATACATGGAATGTACTACATTCAAGTGACTATCACTTTTTCCTCCATAGGATGAATAGGCTAATTTATAACTCGCTAAGGGTCAACAAGGCCAAATGCTTCATACAATAGAGAGAAAAAAACCCACCACAAAACAGCTGATGAGTACAAAGGGGTCATTGATTTATAAAGTGCACAGTCCTCTGGTTCCCTGCTTTACATTGTGGCCATTCCTCTATAACCCTTTTATTCCTAGATCACTTAAGTCAGTAAAAGTGGTGGCAAGTAAAGAAAGCCTCAGATCACATTTGGGCCGAGGATCAGCTCTTGATTAGTTCAAGGTTATACATCTGTGCTCAGACAGGACTTCTGATCTCCCCCACCGACCCTGAAGCAGGACTGAAGATCTTGAGATACCATCCGATATCCATTCTCTCCTTCCAGGGACATATTTACTTGGAATAGGAATGCAAGCTTCCTCCCTTGCAGTTAGGTGGCCAAATGATCAGGTTCTGATCCATGAGATAAAACAGACCTCTGGGTAGGTTACTTTAAGGGAACTTACTTAGCAGGGATGTTTAACTTTCGTATTTTCTTCCTGATATTTGGAGTGTAGATGTGATGAAAGGAGTTCTGGTTCCCATCTGGAATTACGAGGTAAACTTGAGGATGGAACAGGAGTCAAAAAATGAAAGGATTGTGGATTCCTTGATGACTGTGTTGCAGTTATACCACGTTGGGCTGCTTAACTCCAGACTTCTATATGAGAGAGAAATCAACTCTTACCTTTTCAAAGTAACTATTGTTACGGGTTCTCTATTAAATGAATTCAGTCCAAGGTAATAAGAGAAAAAGCATTACTTCAGTTCTGCTATTACTGGGAAAGACTGTATGACCTTCAGTTTCTCATTATACACAAGGTTACATATGACGGACATAATGATAATAATGATATTATTACTGTTTAATAAAATCTTTACTCCAGTCACTGTTCAAAGTTCTTTTTATATGACTTTTATAAATATACATACTTTTATAGGCCTTTAACTTAATTTTATACATATGTATATAAATATATATAGTGTAAGTATAAGCTATATATATATAGGAAGAGTAGGTGCTATTATTATCTCTGCTTCATGAATAAGGAAACTTTTAATGGGCAGAGTTAGGAACTGAGCCCTGGATCACAAAGTCTATGGTCTTAATCACAAAGTTATACTGTCTCCCAGTGAAGGAACTAGCCATCTCCTGAGCATTTTTCTTTTTTTGAAAATATTATATTTTCATCTTTTATTCCTCCACTATAGAGAGTCCTTTGCTATGAAGTAGAAACCCCACATCCTAGAATATGCATGTATTGACTCTTAGCCCTTTCTTAACAGATTTAGTCACAGAGCCCTAGGGGACTAACAGCTTAGCAAAATAGACCCCTCCCCCAGACAACACTGCCAGTCACAGCTGAGGGTAAGGGGAGGAAAGGCCAAATGGGCAAGGCTCAGCAACACACTTACTCAGAAGAGTAAATCTCTTTTCAACTAGACTTTTAACTGTAAACTGTAAGAGGGCATGCTCTGACTCTTTTGTTTAAAATAAGAGAATTATTAATGCCATATGCAGCAAGAGTTTCTCTTCTTCTGCTGTTTTCACTTTAGTTCCGTTCAGTTGCTAACTGGTGTCCAGCTCTTTGTGACCCCATGGGCTGCAGCACGCCAGGCTTCCCTGTCCATCACCAGCTCCTGGGGTTTACTCAAAATCATGTCCATTGAGTCAGTGATGCCATCCAACCATCTCATCCTCCATCATCTCCTTTTCCTCCTGCCTTCAATCTTTCCCAACATCAGGGTCTTTTCAGATGAGTCAGTTCTTCACATCAGGTGGCCAAATACTAGAGTTTCAGCTTCAGCATCAGTCCTTCCAATGAATATTCAGGACTGATTTTCTTTAGGATGGACTAGTTGGATCTCCTTGCAGTCCAAGGGACTCTCAAGAGTCTCCTCCAACACCATAGTGCAAAATCATCAATTCTTTGGTATTCAGCTTTCTTTATAGCCCAACTATCAATCCATACATGACTACTGGAAAAACTATAGCCCTGACTAGATGGACCTTTGTTGGCAAAGTAATGTCTCTGCTTTATAATATGCTGTCTAGGTTGGTCATAACTTTTCTTCCAAGGAGCAAGCGTCTTTTAATTTCATGGCTGCAGTCACCATCTGCAGTGATTTTGGAGCCCCCCAAAATAAAGTCT